>PVJS01041248.1:0-18047 GCA_004027185.1 Glis glis
AAAAAAAAAAAAAAAAAAAAAAAGAAAGAAAGAAACCTAGGAGATGAGTAATCAGTGTGAAAGGCACATAACTTGTTTGGTGTTTGCAGCAAACTGAAGAGTTTGCAAGCACTCAAGTCTTACAGTCAATTTCAGGAGATTTTATTTGATTGAATACACAGGTCAGTGCTAGTTGTTCTCCTTACCTCATGACATAGCTTCTAATAAGGGCGGATGGAAGGTAACCTGCTTGAGGTCCCACATTGCTATAGTTAGGGTTTAGAATACTCCCCTGGAACCCAAGGAGACACAACAGCATGTTGGAGGTGGGCTTGGTTGCTGAGAAGGGGTCCCAGGGATGTGTGGCTTTGGGTATTATGTATAGTGCCTCTCCCCTTGCTGTCTTTTTTGCATTGGTCCTCTATGACGTGAGAGCAGAGCCCCTGTGCTCTTCCTCTCTCTGCTTACACTGCAATGCTCTGAGCTCCTCAGACTTTACCTGGCCCAATGCAGACTGAACCCCTGAAATATCCATAACGGTGAGCCAATAAATCTTCCTTTGTTTAAATTGTGGTGATCAAGCTTTTTAGATTACAGCAATGAGCATGCTGACTGAAACACACAGTGTTCTAGGTACACAGAGGACAAACTCCTTGAAAACCAATTAAAATGACCTCTAAACAATCAGTATATAACCATGCCTGGCTTATTTAACATGCTTTGGGTTTTGAGCTCCTTATGAACTAATGCCTCATCATCTTTTGTTAATATTTCTATGGATATATGAATATATGAAATAATTTTACATTAAGTAAATTTACATAAGCTCTTTTATGCTTCCTTTCTCTACATTTTGCATATTTTTGCTATTAATGCGCATAGATTTTGTCACTGTAATGATGATGAGCTTCACAAGTGCAAAGATCATTATCTATCTTGTTGAGTGATACAGAGTCAAGAAAAATGCTTGGTAATTATTAGATACTGAATAGTCTAGGGTTTAATGAATAAATGAATTCAAAATTGTGTTTAGTGGCTATAAATTCAAAATTTAAAAGTTACATATTTTCACGGGTCAATAGTAAGTCCAATAGTAAGGTTGAATATTTTGCAGAAAGCCCTATGGTTAACCTGGTTATCTTTTGCTCTTGTTAACTTTAATCCACAATTCTATTTTTTTTTTTTTTTTGCGGTACCAGGGATTGAACCCAGGGGCGTTCTACCTCCATGCTATGCCCCCGGCCCTATTTTTTCATACTTTATTTTGAAACCGGGTCTCACGAAGTTGCGGAGGGCCTCACTAAGTAAAGAGAGAGAGAGACAGGGAGAGAGAGAGAGAGAGAGACAGGAAGAGAGAGAGAGAGCGTGCATGTGCACGAGCTGAGGCTGGCCGCAAACCCGGATCCTCTGGTCTCCACCTCCCAAAGTACTGGGATTACAAGCGTGCGCCACCACGCTTGGCCACAATTCTATTTCACAACCATTTAGCTTAATATCTACTTTTGATCACAGTCAGCATATACACAGCATATATATATATATTTTTCATTGTTAATGTATTTTATGTAATATATGTATATAAATTTTAATATAATTTGTTGGTGCTTTGTAATTCTACATCATAAAAAAGCTCAGAGTGATAGAAGCATACATACACACAGAACTTGGTGTGTTTCCCTCCAGATCTTGCCCTGCTCCATCACCCTACCCATGCATATCATTAAGATTGTAATTGATAATGTCATATATATGCACATACCATTATTTCAGTGGTTTCCTTCATCAAATCTTCTTGCCTCCCACCCCACCTCCCTCTCCAAATTTCCTTACTAGTCTTCCAGCATCTCTTCTCATTATTAGAAGGTTCTTTTGTTTCCCATTTTCTTTCTAGCTTCCACATGTGAGAAAAAACCTATGATCCCTCGCTTTCTTTTTGTTGTTGTTGTTGTTGTTGTTGTTGTTTTTGTTACTGAGGATGGAACCCATAAGCATTCTACCTTTGACCTAACCGAAGACCTTTTTAATATCCTTTTTAAGACTGGGATGTCACTAGGTTGCTGAGAGCCTTGCTACATTGCCAAGGCTGTCCTTGAACCTGAGATCTTCCTGTTTTAGTCTTCCAAATACTGGGAATACAGGTGTACATCACCATGCCTCGCTTTGACCGTTCACTTTCTGAGACTGGTTAATCTTAGGATAATAGTCTCTAGTTCCATCCATTTTCCTGCAAATGACATAATTTTGTTCTTTATTGCTGAGTAGAATTCCATTGTGTGTATATTCCTCCCTTTTGCAATCCATTCATCTGTTGATGGGCACCTAGGATGGTTCAATAATTTGGCTAATGTGAATTGTGCTGCTAAATGTGTATATGCATGTATCAGTATACTATTTTGACTTCAATTCCCAGCGGTGGTCAGATAACTCTAGATAAATTTTTGTTAAATACTTTTAATATACATAAAAGCATTCTTCCTGTCCATGAATTTTCAAAATATGTAGAGGCAAAATACATAAGCTTTGTATTTTTGGTAGCAATTTTTCTTTTAGACTGCTAACATTCTATGGGAATCCAGACTTAAAAACATAAATCTAAGTATTTTATTGTTTTGGGGGATATTATGAGTAGAAATGTTTCTGGATTTCTTTCTCAGTAGATTTATGGTTGACATATATTCTGATTTTTTTAAGGTTGATTTTGTATCCAGACACTTTGCTGAATTTGTTCATCAGTTCTACAGCCTTTTGTTGAGTTTGTTGGGTCTTCTAAGTATAATATCATGCCATCTGCAAATAGAGATAGTTTAATTTTTTCTTTTCCTATTTATACTTCTTTGATTTCCTTCTCTTGTCTTATTGCTATGGCTAGAGTCTCTAGTACTTTATTGAAAAGGAGTGGTAACAGTGGACACCTTGTCTTATTCCTGTTTTTAAGGGGAACTCTCATAGTTTTTCCCCATTCTATATGATGTTGGCTGTGGGCCTATTGTATATTGCCTTTATGATGTTGAGGTATGTTCCTTCTATTCTGATTTTCTGCAGTGTTTTTTATCATGAATAAGTGTTGGATTTTGTCAAATGCTTTTTCAGTGTCTATTGAAATGATGTGATTTTTTTCTTTAGTTCTGTTTATGTGGTGGATTTTATGGATTGTTTTTCATGTGCTGAACAAGTCTTGCATCCCTGGGATGAACCTGACTTGGTCATGGTGTATGATTTTCTTGATGTGGTTTCGAATCCATGTTGCTAGTATTTTGTTTAGAAATTTTGTGTCTAAGTCCATCAATGATATAGTTTGGTAGGTTTCTTTTCTATTTTTTTTTTTTTTGCAATACTGGGGATTGAACCCAGGGCCATTCTACCTCCGAGCTACACTCCCAGCACTATTTTTTATTCTTTATTTTGAAACAGGGTCTCACTAAATTGCAGAGGGGTTCACTAAGTAGCTGAGGCTGGTCGCGAACCTGCTATCCTCCTGTCTCAGCCTCCCAAGTACTAGGATTGCAAGTGTGCGCCACCACACCCGGCATGTAGTTTTCTTTTCTTGAGCTATCTTTATTTGGTTTTGGTATTAATTTGATGTTGGCTTCATAGAATGTATTTGGGACAGTCCCATTTCTTTGTATTTCATGGAATAGATTAAGGAGTATTGGGATTATTTCTTCTATAAAGGTTTTATAAAATTCACCTAGGAAATCTTCTGGACCTAGGCTTTTCCTTGATAGTAGGCTCCTTATTGCTGCGTCAATCGCTTTGATTGCTATTGGTCGATTTAAATTTTCTATATCTTCTTGATTCAACTTAGGAAAGTTTGTACGTGTCTAGAAATTTGTCAATTTCTTCTAGGTTTTCCATTTTGTTGGAGTATAGTTTTTCAAAGTAGTTTCTGATAATCCTCTGGATTTCTGCACTGTCGGTGGTAATATCACCTTTATCATCTCTTATTTTAGTAATTTGGGTTGATATTCTCTTTCTTTTGGTTAGGTTGGCTAGTGTTTTATCTGCTTGTTTATTTTTTCAAGGAACCAGCTTTTGGTTTTGTTGATTTTTTGTATTGTTTTTTATTCTCTACTTCATTGATTTCTGCTCTGATTTTAATAATTTCCTGTCTTCTACTGGCTCTGGGGTTAGACTGTTCCTGTTTTTCAAGGGCTTTGAGGTGTGTTATTTATTTGGTGATTTTCTGTTCTTATGTTTGTAACAAAAAGTGAAAAATCAGATGTTCTCCCTAATTTGCGGATAAATATATAAAAAATAAATGACAGACAAATATAAAAAAATCAATGTAACTGTGTTGAATATGTTATTAAATATGGAAATTTATTTGTTTTGTGTATGTGAAAATACATACTGATACAAAATACATTTGAACTTAGAGAGGTTGGTAATATGAAAGATATATTCAGCATGAGTAAACTTGAAAAGTTTAGATTAGAGCTGGGCATCGTGGCACACACTTGTAATCCCAGTACTTGGGAGACTGAGACAGGAGGATCTGGGTTTGTGGCCAGCCTCAGCTACTTAGTGAGTTCCTCCACAACTTAGTGAGACCCTGTTTCAAAATAAAGAATAAAAAATCGGGATGAGGGTGTAGCTCGGAGGTAGAATGCCCCTGGGTTCCATTCCCAGTACCGCCAAAAAAAAAAAAAAACAGTTTACTTCATTAGCTTAATTAATATGAAGTTTATATAACTATTTATATATATATATGAAGGCCTTACCTTCCTGAAGCACAAACAAGATAAATACTATTTCCTTTAGTATTAAATACCTCTTCTAATATCTGAAACTCATGAATACTTTCATTTAAACATAACAAATTTTCTAAGTAAAGATAAATCATTTGCATTCAGTATGATACATCATTAACTATTTAGTGCAGCTTCAGAAGAGGGATTGAAACCTAAACTTTGAGTCATGCCTTTTGGCATATTATTTTTCCCTTTCCTAATTTTTGTATTTATAAAGATAATACATATATCTTATAAAACCTTCACACTATAGTTTTCCCCCAGTATGACATTATTCAAACTCAAACATTATCATATGTATAGTTACCCATCAATAATTCAGGCTACCTTGAAAGGAAAAATCATACATAATTAAGGACATATTTTAGAAACTCCTTTCTAAAATAATAAATTTGTTAAGATGTATTTATCATGACTGATCAGACTTATTTTTAGTGAAAATTATTGAAAAATGGAAAAATGAAATATTTTATAGAATATTATTGATACAGCAAGCAAAAAGCATAACTGTGATTGTATTTATGAACGTATATATGAATATTACTTAGAAAATAAAAGCATGCATGTGCTTGCCATCGACTGCTCAAGTTTCAGTTTTCCAAAATGGCTCAGGGATGGGGCTTGTATATAGGGAAGGTTACCCTAGTCCAGCCCTCGGTACAGATTCTTGGAAGTTAGAGATTGTTATGTAGGTAATTTCATTTAATCCTCAATATATCTAGTAAAGAAAGCATAAACTCTTGAGTTTCACTGGTGAAGAGATGAAGAGATTGAGATTCAGGAAAAATGAGCAAATTGCCCAGAGATATGAGAAGTATTGGATACAAATCAAATTTTTATTAACTCTGAATTATTAATCCTGCAAGCATCCTCCATTTGATGTTGTAAGAAGTGAGTAGGGCTGGGAGTGATGGGGTGGAACTTGGATTCTTTCCTTTTCTTTTCTATTCTATTATTTTCCTTCCCTCCCTTCCTTCCTTCCTCCCTCCCTTCCTTCCTATCCTTTCCTTTTTACTTTTACTAACTGCATCATTTTTCTACAAACTTCAAAATAATTCAGAAATATCTTGATTCCTATTTCCGACACAATAAGGCTCACAATGTAAATCATTAAAATGCATATAATATTTATTTAATTCCTGGACATTTTTCAGAGCCTGAAGTGATCCTTTGATATTTCCATCTTTCATGTATTAGCATTAAAAAACCACCATAAATACCTGCTTGAAAGCATTCTATTCTATTTATGTATTTAGAATCTTTAGTGGTAAATAAACACATCTCTTAAAAGACAGCCCCAAACAATCATGGGCAATCTTAATACTTATAGGCCAATTGAATTTTTATACTAGCTTATTCGTTCCCATAGCACACAAAAAAAAGGTAATGGGTAAGAGCCTATTCTTATAGCATTGGTGAAAAACAGAGATTCTGGATACATAGGTTTTATAAATTTTAATATTGGATCACCACCTAAAACCTAGGTAATTTTTAGGTAACTTAGTATTTTTCAGATACTCTCTGTCTTTAAAATGGGATCAGCAATATAGTAGTACACTCCTCTTGATATTTTAGTGAAAAATACAAGAATTAAAGAAGGCTTAATTTAGAAGCTTATCTATGTATTTATAATCAGTAATGTAGAATGAGAAGAAAATAGGTAATGAATTTCTGTTACTCCAAACAAGCCCCTGAGCTCTCTGCTTCTAAGAATCTCCATCAGCAAAATGGAAATGTTTGACTACAATCCTCTTTCAAAACCATTAGAAAATTTATCAAACCAAAGATGCTTTCAGGACTTCATTTCTTGTGCCTTCAAATAGCTCTAGGCCAATAATCAAATATATAAACATGGTCACCCCAAAGTCACTTCCCTGTGATATTTTAAAAACCTTGGAAAGAGAATATGAAAAGAAACTATGTCTCATGATCACAGACAGCTTATTCATATCTGAAGAAAGCTTACTGAGAATTTGAAAACTGCCATAATTATCAAAACAACTTCTCCATTAAAAAAGAAGCTAGTGTTTTCAAGAATGCTTGGAATGTAAAAATAGGATCTTCAAACTGTTTTATATCAGCCAGAGTATAAGATACAGCTAAGCATATTTTGGCCTATTCAGAAAAGTTAATTCTCAAATAAGAATAGCTCAGCATCATTTGAGCTTCATTTCTCTCCCTCTCTCTAGAAAACTGAGTGCTTATTACTCAGATAGACTAATTACAATGACCCCCCACCTTGAAATATCTGTGCCAGAACGGGAAATTCCATTCCTAAAGATGCCAGTGCAGCTATATACAGCTACTATTAGAAGTGGCTCATAGTTCAATATTTATGCAAAAAGAAATTGCATTCATTACCAAGAAAATTTGGAGAAGACTACATTAGACTAAATTAAATAGATTTCTACATATTAAATCTTATCTGAACTTTTGATACCTACTTCAATAAGCAGTATGCCCTGGATTTGTGAGAATCAGAAACACTGATGTGCTCATACTGTGGAAAATGAGTGTAGTAAAAAGTCATATGATTTGGAATCTGCCCAACATAGATTAAAGTTCTGCTTCTGTCTCTAATAACCTTGGGTGAATGACTTAACACTCCAATCCTCCATTTTCTTCATAAGTAAGGAATGTGAAACTGCATGCCTTGCAATGTCTTGTTATCATTTTTATATCTCTTGTTCAATGATAAATACAGTTTAGTACTCACATTGACTTACAGAAACTATTTTATAACTTTTACTAAATAAGCACTCTACCTGGATCTATATAGTATAAGATGAGCTTACAGACACAAACTTCTCTCCTCTCATTGTCTTTGTTTTTTTTTTTGTTTTCTTTAGCTTTGTTTTATTTTTCTCAAAGTTTCTGCCTAAAAGTGGCCCTCTCTATTTTTCACTAGATCTTTATTGTTTTTTGCAAATGACTCTGAAATCCACATCTAGAAATTTCCTGGTCTAGCCTTTCCTGGTCTAGCCTAACATTTCTAGTAGCCTATTAAACATTGCTCCCTGGCTGTTTACTTAGCATCTCTAAATTGTTTCAACTTTTCCATTTGACAAGCTTTTTATTTTATTATTTTTTACGTGCGTTTGTTTTGCTGGGGATTGAACCTAAGAGCGTTCTACTTCAAAGCAACATCACTGGTCTATTTTTTTTAAACAGGATCTTGCTAGGTTGCTGAGACTGGTCTTTAACCTGTGATCCTCCTGTCTCAGCCTCCCAAGCAATAGGATTACAAGTGTGTGACATGTCTGGCTTTCATAAGTTTTTAATGTAATTATCTTGAATGCATCATAACTTTCCTGATATTTATTCTTCTGAAAAATAATTATTAAACATCATAAAAACATCATAATCTAAATTCAATTAAAGGAATTAAAATTGTGAAACTACACATCCATGTAATAGTCATAGCAGAGTTCTGAAGACATAGGAGAAATTATTTATTTAAGTTAATTAACAACAGTAGTAAGTATATAAATTAATTGAAATTAGAAGTGATCATTATTATTTATTAGTGTGTTAATCATAATTATATATAAAATGTGCTAGCAACAGGCTATAAAAATTCAGCAGAAAGATTTACCATTGTCTGATCATCTTATTGAACTACTTATACTCTTTATTAGTGTCTTCTTCATGTAACAAGCACAAAACATCATTTAAAGTATTTATATCTGGGTGTGGTGGCGCACGCTTGTAATCTCAGTACTTGGGAGGCTGAGACAGGAGGATCGCAGGTTCTCAGCCAGCCTCAGCTACTTAGTGAGTCCCTCTGCAACTTAGTGAGACCCTGTTTCAAAATAAAGAATAAAAAATAGGGCTTGGGGTGTAGATTTGAGGTACAATGTTCCCTGGATTCAATCCCCAGTACAATAAATAAATAAATAATAAATAAATAAATAAACGAATAACAAAGTATATCTAATTCTGGTCTATTCTTTTATGTGTAGCATGTGTGGTCCTTTAAAAGTATAGTTCAGGTTATGACTGTTTTGCAATAATCTTTCATATGTATAAAATATTTATTCATCTCTTTCTTACCAACTCTTGTAAGTATGCCTTGTATGCTCAAAGTTTAATAAGTACTTGATGAATAACTATTTAAGAGGATTATACATTTAAGTTAACATTACAGATGCGGTTAAGTGTATCAATCTAGATGAGATTATTTGGCCTCTATTTTGGTCAGAAGTCTTGATTGCAAATTATTAAATTGACTTGCTGCGTGTGGTAGCACATGCCTGCAACCCTAGTACTTGAGAGGCTGAGACAAGAGGATTGCAGGTTTGAGGCCAGCTCAGCAACTTAGGGACACCCTGTTTCAAAATTTTAAAAAATGGGCTGGGTGTGTAGTGCAGAGGTAGAACATCCTTTGCTTCAATCTCCAACTCAAAAAAAATAAAAAGAAAATTAAATTCACTTGAATAAATAAAAATATTTTTACCCACATAAATATAAAGTCATTGACTAATTTAATTGTAAGAACAACTGGCTTAAAGAGCCCAAATTACATACTTAAAATATGATCACCTCGCTAGGCTCAGTAGCACATGGTTGTAATCTCAGTACTTAGAAGGCTGAAACAGGAGGATCACAGGTTCCAGGTTAGTGAGTGCTAAATTAGTGTGACCCTATCTAAAAAAAAATTGTATATATAATTTCTCATCCATATATATATATATATATATATATATCGATAAGATTGTAGCTCAGGGGTAAAATGTTCCTGGTTATAATCCCCAGTAACACACACACACACACACACACACACACACACACAATCATTCTCCATTCTCTTTTATATTGATTTTATTTTCAGTAAATCTATACCTATAGCCTATAGAATGGTCATGTAAGTCCCTGTTGTTTTCAGGTTCTTTCCCTATCATATTTTCACTCAGTTAATTAGAATATTTCCATCTTAATATTTTGAGTAAAACTATTAAAATTATACTATATACTATTAAGGCTAGGTTATCATAAAGTAGGAACATTTTCCTTAAAGAGACCAGGGAATTTCATCAGAATAATGATATGTGTTATTTGGAGTTATGTATACATTGTACACATAGGTAAGGCCAAATTCTGCCCCATGTTGCTTGTACCAATATATAGCAATACTGACTTAATTTGGGAAAATTGTTGAATGCAATTTTTACAAGTATATTGGGATAAACAGCCTTACACATTTATCTATTTTATTTATGAAACTCTTAATTTTTCATCATAGAAAAAACTAAGTTCCTTGAATTTGAGGCTATCTAGAAAATCAGGATATAGGACAACCATATAACAGATTACATGTCTTCGTAAATGCTGTAGAGTAGCAAAATAAGTAAATGTCAGCTCTTTAGTAAACAAAGACAAATGGTCCATCTCCCTAGAATTCTTCTGCCACATCTTCCTAGAATTCTTCTGCCAGGGGAATATGAGTTCATTAGAAAGTTAATAATTACGAGAATGCAGAATAGAGAATTGGTTCCCAATTACTACATGGGCTTCAAATTATCCATTGTCTCTGATAAGCTGCAATAATGACACTGGGCTTTGGATTTAGCAAGTGACATTTATTAAGTATTTACTATGTGCCAAGCACTATGCTAACTCCTGCAATCCTTGGAACTCCGTAAGGTAACTACAGCAATCTGCACCACACTGCAGTTGAGAACCTGTCTTTAAAAGAAGTGAAGGGGCATCTATCAGGTCACACAGAGATAACTACAAAGATGAATACATGTTTCTGTCCTTTGTTTCAAGGACCATCCTCTTCTTTCTTTCTGCTCCTAGGTCAGGCATGGCTCCTGGCTCTCAGGAAAGCGTAGTGTGCTACATGGCTGCATGAATGTCAGTTATAGACGGTGTAAAAATCAGTAGTGTGATCCTCTGCTAATGTACATTTTGGCAGTTTATCTTATTTCTACATTTAGTACTTTTCCAGGACAGCATTGAAAGTTAAGGGAGATTAGTCAGTCAGAGAAAGTGAAGGGTCATATGTTTTATACACAGAAGCTAGGGAGTAATCGGGATATAAGAGGGACTTTAGATAATGAAGGAGAAAACCTAGCGGAGTGAGGGAGATGGTCGAGGGGAGTGTTGGGGCAAGGATAAGGAGAATTAATAAAGGAAACACTGCCACTTGAATGAGACAAAATATTTTGAGATTCTGCCAACTTTTGTCTTTGTATCACACTTATCACTCTAAAGCTATATAAAACCATCCTCTCTCTGCTAAGCAAAATGCAAAATGGGGCCTAAGACTTAGAGTCCAGCTGAAACGCTTGGGGGTTCAATACATTAGAATGCTTTGTGCCTGATTTACTAAGGTGATGACTTATGTATTCATCAAACAAGACCTGATCTATGTTGAATTCAGATAATTAGACTTTTATGGAAATATAGTTAGCTTGTTTAAAAACTACTACATCAGTTTTCCTTCCCCATGGGCTGACTTTCACACAAAGTGGACCTAAATGTCATTTCCTAAGCAGTAGCTTTAGGGAATTAAAATCATATTCAGAAAAATCACCATTTTGTGCATATGTGTTAAGCAGGTCTCACCTCATTAGCTAAACACAATTGAATCTGCCTTCCTGGGTTGCTGTACTGAAAAAAAATCTAAGGTTTTAGAGTTATGCTGTGCCATGATTGAAGAGAGATGCCAGAGGAACATGGGAATCACGAGTAGAGCCATGTAATAAAAAATCTGTCATATCTGATTGATTTTTATACCACAAAATTTATAAATGGAAGTATAGTGCTTCTCATAACATGCCAAAGACATAAGTTCTTGATGTTATCAATGGTGGTATTCTCTATAAATGGATTTAATTCACAGTACTTGTCAATATTAAACTTATTTCCTAAGAAAGGGAGGGGGGGAATGTGAAGCTATGCACCAAACATTTTTTTTTTTGCAGTACCGGGGATTGAACGCAGGGGCGTTCTACCTCCGCGTTACACCCCTGGCCTTATTTTTTATACTTTATTTTGAAACCGGGTCTCACGAAGTTGCGGAGGGCCTCACTAAGTAGAGGGAGAGTGAGAGAGAGAGAGAGAGAGAGAGAGAGAGAGAGAGAGAGCTGAGGCTGGCTGTGAACCCGGATCCTCTGGTCTCCACCTCCCAAAGTACTGGGATTACAAGCGTGCGCCACCACGCCTGGCCGAACATTTTTTTTTAAAAAGGACAATAATACAGAGGAATACTAACAGCAAGCAGTTTTAGGTTCATACTAAAATTAAGTAGAAGGTGAATGTATTTTCCAAATTCCTCATACTCCACATATACACAGGTTCCCCAATATCTGCATAGTGATGCCAGGCTGGTACCATTTTTATAACCTATGATCCTTCATTGACACATTGTTGTCACCCCAATATCCATAGATCACATAAGGTTCACCTGTGGGGTTGTATCCATCATTCTGATGACATACAGTAGAGTTTCAGTGCCCACAGAATCCTTGGTACTCCACCTATTCATCCTTCAATCTCAGATTTTATCAGATATCTTCCTGGGTTTAAAACTCTGTGTGTGTGTGTGTGTGTGTGTGTGTGTGTGTGTGTGTGTGTGTTATGGAGATTGAAACCAGGGGTGTCCTACCACTGAGTTACACCCCAGCCATACTTTATTTTTTATTTTGAAATAGAGTCTCTCTATGTTACCATATACTGGCTTAGAGCCTATGATTCTCCTGTCTCAGCTTCCCCAGTACTGGGATTATAGGCATGTACCTAGCTTAGAAAGTTATTTTTAAAAATAACTTTTCTTATCATAAAATTCAGCAATAGTTCTTGGTGTTTACTCAAATGAGTAGACAACATGTGTACATAAAAATCTACAGAGAAATATTTATAGAAATGTTTTTCATAATTGCCCAAACATGGAAGCAACCAAGATGCCCTTCTGTTACTGAATGGATAAATAAAATGTGGTAGATCCAGATAATGGTGTATTATTTAGCATTAAGAAATAAATGAGCTATCAAAACATAAAGTAGCTGGGCAATGTGGTACATGCCTGTAATCCCTGTATATGGGAGGCTGAGACAGGAGGATCACAGGTTCGAGGCCAGGGTATGGTAACAGGGAGGCGCTGATTAAAAAATAAAAATAAAATATAATAAGATAAAATAAAAAGGGCTGGGTGTGAATCTCAGTGGTAGAATGCCCCTGGGTTTAACCCCAGTAATGCGTACACACATAAGCACACACAAGACATGAAGTAACTTAAATGCATATTTCTCATTGAAAGAGGGCAGTCTGAAGAAGGTTTCATACTACATTATTCCAACTATATGACACACTGGAAAAGGCACAGTTATGGTGACAGCAAAAGGATGAGTGGTACACACACACACACACACACACACACACACTTCTAAATCCAGGAAGATACCTGATAAAATCTGAGATTGAAATATTTAAGCAGTGAGAACTTGTGTAATTTTTAGTAATTACCTTTTCAGTTTAGGGTTTGAGGTAGCGAATAAACAAAGTAATCCAGGCTAGTGAAACAGTACATCCATCTACTAGATGCTCTGAGTTAGGCAGCACACACTGATGTCTTTCTCCTTTCCAGAAATTGCCCACAACTAAAAGAAAACTGTCCTGCTATGAAAGCAGCTCACTGTCAATAACTGACTACTGGAGACAAGAAAGGCCAACCACAACACCTGAAGTTATATGTCTTTGGCACAACTCCAACTTGTGAGTTCACAATGAAATTATATAGAGGTCTTACAGCAGTGGAGGCCATACATTTGCATAACGTTGTTCCTTTTTCTTTCTTCCTTCCCTAGTTCTCTTTCTCTTGAGACTACTCCTTCAAATACACCTATAATCTCAGTGCTTTCAAGGCTGAGACAGGAGTATTGCAGGTTCAAGGCCAGCCTCAGAAGCTTAGTGAGGCCCTCAAAAACTTAGTGAGACTCTGTTTCAAAATAAAAAAATATGAAAGGCTGGGGATATAGCTCAGTGGATGAATGGCCCTGAGTTTTTCAATCCCCAGTACCACAACTCCCATAGACACACTCCATATACCCAAATTGCTGACTGATGCTCTGCTTCTAGAGAAACTGACATAACATATTCAACATTTTCAAATATAAATTGAAATTTAAGGATATTCTATGTTAAATTAAGCATCACTGGTGGTGGAAAATTCAATTAATGTAAACAATAAATGAATAAGAGTAAAAATAGTTATGGAATGATAATCTGAAAGCATTACAGGGGATAAGTTTAGTGTCATTACATGAATTAGTGGCCATGTATACACCAAGGGTTAGCAAGAGCCATAAAGACTTTTACACACTGACCCAGGAGAAAAGAACTTTGGAGAATACTGGAACAAGGGGTGAGAAATGGGTATACATTCATGGAAATGAACCTGGAAACCTCTGCCTGTATCTCAGTGGCTCTTATTCAAATTTTATCCTGGCATTAAGACCCTTAGTGATCTGTCTGTTTCCCATACCTTTGGTTTCCTCTTCTTCTTCTGTGCTGCATACTTCTATGAACCAGATGGAGTGGAATACTTAACTTTCTGTGCCCTGGACACACAATCTTCATTTGAGTCTCTATGACTTATTTATCACATGCTGCTACTTCTACTAAGAATGCCTTGACTTTTTCTCTGCAGGAGATAAAAAGATTGAAAATAATGAATAGAACCTCAGGGGCCTGGGAGACAATATCAAAAATTCTGACATGTCTATAATTGGAGTGCCAGAAGGAAACAAGAGAGAGGATGGGGGAAAAATAATGTACATTTGAAGACATCAAGGCTCCAAATTTCTCCAATTTGGAGAAAGATATACATTTACAGATTAGACAAGAGCAAAAAACCATAAGAAATATTAAAATGAAGAAAACCATGCCTGAAGATAACATCAAACTACGGAAAAGTCAAAGAAATTCAATCAAATCAAGAACAATGAAATTATGTAGCATGAACTATCCAGATGAATATGCACTTTTCATTAGAAAATATGGATTCCAGAAGACTGTGAGAGGCCAACTATTTATTTATTTATTTATTTATTTATTTATTTATTTATTTATTTATTGAACCAAGGAGGATTCTACCTCAAAGCTACACTCCCAGCCCTGTTATGTTTTTTATTTTGAAATAGGGTCTCTCCAGGTTGCTGAGGGTCTTGCCAAGATGCCAAGGTTGGCCTCAAACCTGCGATTCTCCTGTCTCAGGAGTGTGTCACCATGCCCAGCTGAAAGGAGAACTTTAAATTGTTATAAATAACACTAATCCCAGAATGCAAATGCCACTTAAGAACAAAGGGGAAATAAAATAGTACAGATGAAACAGCCTTAAGAAAACTAATTGGAAGTAGGTCTAAACTACAAGAAACAAATTTAAAAGAAGAGTACAGAAATACATCTGTCAACTTTTTCTGTGTTTCAGGTGGCCTCAGTATACTTGTAGATGGTTTTTGGTGAAGGCTAACTTAAAAATGTGAATAATTATGTATTCACATTGGTATAATCATATATTTTATGACACACTGCAGATGGCAGGCTCCTACTCCCACCAATAATTGGTTATGAAGGAGACTAATGATACCACACACAACAAAAAATAGTGAAAATTTGCTCCATACATCATGGGACTTTATTCAGCAAGGAAGGTCTTCACTCATTGGTTGTAATGGCTTCAGTGATAGGAGGGGCGTTTGATATTGATATTTATTGTGACTAGGGCAAAGGACTGGGTAAGTGTACTGCTTGCCTACTTGTCTGGGTTTGCACCAAGAAGAGTGTCCCATATTTCTTTTTGGCTTTCCTATATGTAAAGCAAAACCTAAGGGGAGAAGTATGAGGTCTGAAACCTTTCAGTGACCTAACATAAAAAAATGAATTCAGATTATCCATCGAATAACATTCGGAGGCATTCATCTGAATTAAGAAGGAAATACACGTAGTAATCAGAATAGCATAGAAGTATCATTTCATGGTAAAGGGCTACACAGGAAGGTGAAGGAAAATGAATAAGAAAGTGGAAACAAGACAATGTATGTATACCTGCTATTGAAAATTCCAGAATTTTTCTGAACATGAGTATAAGATGTCCAAAAGTTTTACCAAAAGCCTATGATTTTAAGGATATTGTCATTGCATTGTGAACACGTAGATGATCCAGGATAATCTCCCTACATTTATTTAGGCCAACTGATTAAGGACCTAAATTCCATAAGTGACTATAATTTCCCTTTATTAGGTAACATGGCATGTTTACAAGTTCTAGGAATTAGGATGTGGATTTATTTGGGTGCTATTATCTGCCTCTCACATAGTCACATGCCATTAATGACAGGGCTTGGCCATTCTGCCCAAAGGGACTCATCTATCCACAATAAAGTTTCTCTGAGCTACAATGCACTGAGGATCATCCATCCTGATTTTCCTTCCTTCCTGACTTCCTTCACTGTTATCAAATAATCATCAGTTTTTGAAGGGTTTTCTTGCAGACTCCTGCCTCCTTCTCCCTTGCGCTTCTAAATCCGTCTTCATGAGGAACTGAAATTGACCCATGAGTCTGAAAGACATCATTGCTGCATGGAGTAATCCATTATTTCCAATCTGAGGGAAGAATTTAGTTCTCGGTTTAGTTGATACTTTAAAATTTGCTTACTTTAACTTACTGTTTTATACACATTTGAAAATTCAGCCATATCAGAAACATGAGTTAATAGTATTCTTAATAATATAATTATATAATATTTGAGTCTTGAAAATGTAAAAGAGTAAGTAGTAATTAAAAGATCATGTTGAAAAATAAATAGAATCATCTTGTATCAATGACAAACAATGGTAGAAAAAGAAATCTATTTTCTCTATAATAAATCACCCCTTAACTAGAGATAATAGGTTAACTATATCACACATTGTTAGAGATAATAAAACTTGACTAATTTGGGTTGTTTCTTCTACTTTATATTAAGGAAGCTTAGTAATTAGTAATTCAAGCTAAAAGTATTTATTCCCAGGAATTGATGGCTTCTTATGAAAGACATATTTTGGAAAAAAAATTTGACCTTTATGCAGCATTCAAAATTAACTACTGACTTACCTGCCAATCTTAAATCTCACTCTCTGATAATACCTGATCATAACTGTAGTGGCTTGGTGAGAGCAGCCAGGTTTCTGCTTTCAATGCCCACCTAAGGAGCCATTGAACACATAGTGGCACCCTAGATGAGTCTTGTTAAAAGAGTTTGTACATACACTCAGGAGTTCAGTGGTTGAGAAGTCTGAGCACTATGGCTGCACTTAAAGAACATTGATTCCCTGTTGACTTGTGATTTTCTTTTTAAGTGTGTAAGAGCCTAGATGTCATTAGTGGAGCAATGTAGGTTATAAGTGTCTTTACAAAGAATGGTTATTTGATGATAAGAAACTCTTGAACTGGTCAGCACAATTGGTGAAGTCTTTTTATTTTGGACCCCACAGAGAACTTTTGGTTCAAATTCATCCATCATGAGGACTGCTACAATGCAATTTTCTTGTCATAGATATTTCACACCTCAACTTCAAAGTCAAACTATGACTTTTTCAAGAATATAGCAACTCCACTAGAAAATGGGCCATCTATAGAAGTAAAATTGAAGTTTTCCTCTGATTAAAATAAAACAGTATAAAAGGACTGGGCACAACATTTTTAAAGTTTGTGCTAAATTGTTGGAAATTTATTGACATTAGTTTTATTAATATTTACAAAATTACTGCCAGTAACAATGAGTCACTTATAGGTGGCTAGTACGTTACTGTGTATCAACCAAATTTTAATTGATTAACAAACAATGCTCTTAACAGCTTTCTGGAATCAAAATTATTCCCACTGTTCATTTAAAACTTTGTTTATTAATAGTTTCTCAGCTTACTAATTTTATTAACATCTCCTCAATTTATTAGCTGTAATTCCCACAACTATATATATATATATATATATATATATATATATATATAAAGTGTATATATACACATATACACTTTAATGGGTATATTGTAACGATACATCATATTGAGGTTTAGTGTAATAAAAAACATACATGCACATAGCACCCAGTGAATTTCCCTCCTGATCTCACCACACTCCCTCCCCATCCCTGCTCATAATATTTAAATTGGTACTGATAGCTTCACAGATGTACATAGCATTGTTTTGAACCATTTCCACCAACAAGTCTCCCCTTTGCCCTTCACATCTCCCTTCCAAAATACCCTCCCACTATCTTTCTGGTATCTCTAGTCATTTATCTGAGAATTAGGTAAACAAGAATTTCTGAGTAA
>PVJS01041249.1:0-18044 GCA_004027185.1 Glis glis
ACTGGCCTTGAACCTGTAATCCTCCTGTCTCAGCCTCCCAAGTACTGGGATTACAGGCATGTGCCACTGTGCCTGGCTGTACTGTGTCTGGTGGTAATAGGACTTTTGATGGGTTACTCTTATTTTAGGTGCCTGTTTCTCACCATCCAGTCCCCCTGTATTTGTTTGCTTCCTTACATTTGGGAGCTGCATTCTCTCACTGGTGGAGTGAAGTTTTGATGGGTGATGTAGGGAGGACATAAGAGAATGAGAAATGAAATGGAGTCACCTTTGCAATCCTCTAAGCCACTTACCTTTCTGGGACAAGCTTCAGGCACCCACAGGGAAAGGCAGCTGTGGTGGAACTCTTCAGAGCAGTGCTGTCTCTGGGTAATAAAGGGGACACAGAGTTTGGAGGAAGATCTTTCTGCCCTCCGTGTGGGACCTGGTATTTTGTGACTCTCGTAGGACTGGGACCTTGAGTTTGCCAGGCTCGGGTTATAGGAATTTATCGTAAGGCAGCACCTGGCAGTTGGGAAGGCAGCGTTTATCTCATGCAGTAGAAAGCTAGTAAACATAAACTGCCAGCCTTGCAAAGACCACAAGTAAATTCAAGGATATCGAAGGACTTTTGTTTTACGGATCTCCATTTCTATGTTCTGTGAATGGCACTCCAAAACATTCTTACTTTTTTTTTTGGTCATTGTTGTTGTTGTTTATTTTGGCCCTCTCTGTTCTCCTCTTGTAGCTAGCAAGTTTACTTATCCTCTACTTTGTATTCCCTTTTTTCTATGTCGAAACTTTTACTTATTCAAAACATCCACAGAAAGCTGGAATATCTTCATTATACCTTAGAAGATTAAACTAAATAAGATTTTCTTTTTAAAGAGGATGAAGGACATATGCAACAGTTGGCATAAAAGAAAAACATTGCTGATCTAAAATGTTGTGAGATTATTTCCCATGAGATTAGTTTCCATTAGAAACTTAAAAGACAGTGTGGACCCTTCTTGTGCTTGACATTATAAAGAAGGAATCCTGGGTAAGACCTTCAAGTGGGGCCGGAGCATCTTAGTGAGTAGCTGTTTAAGTACAGAGATGCAATCCAATTACAGGGCTGCATTCTTTATCATCAGGCTGTTACTGCCATTCCCCTTTGCATTGTCTTACTTTAAATATCAGTACATTTATTGCCTTGGACCCCAAGATCCACCACTCTGGGAGTTATTGGTTGCCATGAGGGCAGAGACTCCTTTAGAAACAATAGTTGCCTTAAATCTTGGTGTTTCCCAGCTGTCATTCTCCTGTCATTGGCCTCTTTAAAAGGGTTTGGGGTTCTCCTTTCATTACATATGCATAACTTCCATTAGTGTTAATCACATGCTCCATTTTAGAGCTGTTTTGGCCCCTCCGGTTAAATGGGCGTTTAAGCAGTTTTTAATGCATTATATGTACTTATTTTTTAAATGAGTATTATATGCCCAATTGACTGGAATGAATACAAAGTCCATCAGGTGAATACAGATTTATAATTGTTTTTAAAGCATGTATTATTTACTCGACCAACCATGACAGACCTTTTGGAGTCATTCCAGCTGAGAGGGAAATACATGTATATGTCAATACCAAATAAACCTTCATGGAATCTTTTAGTGAGGTTCTCTTGACTCAGCTTAAAGCTTATCTGGCTAATGATTTCCTTTCAACCTCTCTCTTTCCACAAACAAATTCTCAAAATCTCGTTCACTATTTTTAGCTTGCATTATCATCATGTGTGAACCAGATGAAAGCGGCACAGTGCTTCACTCAATTCAAATAAATGTGATGAATTCAGCAAGGTAGATGGTGGATACATACCATTAGGCCCTGATACTGAAGAAAAGGTTTACACTTCTTTTTAGCCAGACATAAATGATCTACATAAATAGCAGAGTTTAAAAATGATTTTATATTATAAACTATCCAAACTGTCTAAAATTACTAAAACTGGGAAAAATCAAAAGAAATTAACTATGTTCCTCCTTTCTTTTTAAACATACAATTAAACCCCACTCTGCTCTATAAAACTAGGCATGTTAGATATCTTCTTTGTTGTTCATGAGGTTATCCTAAAATGATTTCCCAAGGCTTTAACTTATTTTCTGTATTTGTAGTATTGTCCCTTTTTACTATAATAATACATTGAATATATATTAGTACGCTGAAATTTATTTTTATTAGATTTAAATCTCAAGAGAGCTACATCATGCCATTTTAGGCAATGCATTCAGACTCCATGCCAAATGAAATATGGCTGTTGTGGACCATAATGCAAACCATGCTCGTGGTTGGTAGAGTTGAAATCCATAACAGCTTTCAGAAGGAAATGTATTGCTTATTGTCAGAAAAGGGCAGCATATAGAACTTCAATTTCTGATCGAATGAGATTTAAGAGTGTTAAAATTTCAAAAGTACTTTACGAAGACCCTGCCATTTATAGTAGTTCAAAAATGAATGTGCAAAGGCTATATTCACTGAAATGTCCACGGAGCAATCCTTTCCATACTGCACACACATGAAGATTGTTTTTAGCAGAAACTGGTGGTGTTTGCAGCTCTCCCTGGTAGACATAAGGGTCAGCCTGAGAATCTGGCTACTGGGGTCATCCCCTGTGGCAGGATTCAGAGCCCAGGTGTGCTATCTGCTGCCACTGGTGTCCGGTGGTTTCCAAGGGGCCATTTGTCCATGGTTGAGGCTGCTCTAAGAGTCTACTAGGAAGGGAAGCTTGGTTATACAGCACAGTGCAGAAACTAGGCAGGGATAGGTAAAATGCAATCTCTTAACTTGAAACAGATAACCTCATCTTTATAAAATGCATTCCTGAGAAATTACAATGAAGTAAGGTAACTTTAGGTAACAAAACCTCCATGTTGAATTTCCCCTTTTTTCCTGTGGTATTATGGATTGAACCCAGGGGCAGGCAATGCTAGGCAAGTGCTCTATCACTGCCCGTTGAAGTTCTTAATAATGGATAAATTGTCAGTTCAGTAACCATATTTATATTGGCATTACTTAATGTTGTTCCCTGTCTGATAGCAAAGGCTGCCTAACTTAGTATTGTTACTCATTTTGTACCATTTCTTATCTTTGGGATTTTCCTGTTATTTAGCTTTCTTATTCAGGCCTGTCCATCCTTTATTTATTCCTAATAAGTTCTTAATTAAACATGGTTCAAGTCTTTAAAACCTTCATTGTTTAATAAGAACTATATACATATAAAAAGATAATATCCAATCTGTTAAGAGGATGAATGTAGTGTTAAACAAAAATGTCAGTAGGACAACTTTAGTTGGGATTCACTGGTGGCTTGAATTTTTAAGATTTTGTTTGGTATGGGCATATCTTCATGCATGTTAACCTTTAGCAGTAGCAAGAGAATTTCCTAAATTGAAGAAAGGTATTTCCTTGGAAGAATCGAAATGATTCTATTAAAAATTATTGGAGAGTTCCCTAATGCCCTTCTGAGTGAATGTCTTGTTAAATATCTGCATTTTAAAGAATATAAAATATATAGTTAATAAATTCCATACAATAAAAGTTATATATATATATATATATATATATATATATATATCTTGACCTCAAGTTGGAAAGTACTGTAAGTATTATTACAAAACTTAACCAACTCAAAGTATAATTTACCACAGAATAAAATAAAACTTCACATGACATTATAAAAAGATTATAAAAAATATTTCATGGCATTTCCTCTCCACTTTTTTCCTTAAAAGTCTTTTAAAATTATTCAGAATGTACAGAGAACATCTCTAGAGAAGAGTATGTAATTCTTTATTAATCTTCTACATCATCAGCATATTTTGTTTTTTTTAAATCAGCATATTTTCTTTAGTATTTTCTAAGCAACTTCCTTCCATTTCTATGTTCTTGCTTCATAGCACAATATCTTCTGTGACTGGGCCACATTCTTTTACACATTCGGGTCCCCACAGCATCAGCACACAGATTGACTGACCTGGATCCTTAATTGCTACACCTGAAGAACTCCAGAAACTTTACAGAGAGGTGAGTAGCAGCATGACACTGACCATACCTTTTCCTTTTCTCGTTTGTTCGATTGTATTTTAAAATTGTTTTCTATTCCTTGGTTATTTTCCACTTGAAAAGTAGTATCACTGAAATGTTCTATTGGGAAGAAACTATTTCCACATTTAATAATCTCTAAAAAATACTCAAGCATTTCATTAATTAGGATAATGAACAGCCAGATAAACACAGTAAAAATTGTTAAATAAGCTGGGCGTGGTAGCACACGCTTGTAATCCCAGTACTTGGGAGGCTGAGACCAGAGGATTGCAGGTTCACAGCCAGCCTCAGTTACTTAGTGAGGCCCTCCGCAACTTAGTGAGACCCTGTTTCAAAATAAAGAATAAAATTGGGCTGTGGGTGTAGCTCGGAGGTAGAATGCCCCTGGGTTCAATCCCCAGTACCACACACACAAAAATAGTTAAATAAATGAAAACATCAACATCAAAACAGTGCTGCAGTTGCATTTTGGAAAAGGATTTAGACAAAATTGTGTTTTTTTAGTGTTTATTGGTATCAATACCTGAGGTTTCTGTTGTCCATTATGCAGTGGATGCCTTCAATGAGAGATTCACTAGCAACAGAACAGAACAAACAAAGTAAGACCTAACCATCTTAAAGTACGCTTTCCAAAGAAACAAAATAAAAATTTAAATAATACATGATTATAAAAGTATTTTCACCACATTTTCTTTCTACTGTCTTTTCTGAAAAGCAGGTTTTGTGGTATACCTATCTCCACATTATTTTTTAAAGCACAGCTCTTTTAAAGATCTTTCTGTTCTTAAACATTTCTAAATGTTTATTTGTTAAAATATTCAAAACCTGCCAAGCTAATTCAAAGAAACAAATCACTGCTATATCCTCAAAAAGCCGTGTTATTTATTAATTTTTTTTTAGAAATCAGAAAACACATTGTGATCTTCAGAAAAGAAGAACAGAAAATGCATGTTAAGGAATGGAAGTATTCTACCTCCTCTGTCTTTCTCAGAAGCCCCTGAAATGGACACTGCAGTGGAGCTGATCTCGTGTTAGAAAGCTGTCCTAAATACACACTGACAGAAGGACTGTGTGGAGGGATGCAGGGCTGTCTGCTCTCGCACGCATGCCACCACAGGCACTCTCAGGTTCTGAATTGTTTAAGAAGACTGCGCAAGGGGTCCTTAATCTTATTCTTAAAACACAGCCTCGTTAAGATGAATGCAGACTCATGCACCTATGTTTCTGTATGTCTTGAGGCTGATGTCAGTTTACCTGATATTTAGTTTTATGTGTATTAGAAAATAGAGAATCACATTCTGCATCTTTGTTGGCTAAATAAACATTCTGGTGAATACTATGACTGATCCAGGCCAAATATATATATATATATATATATATATATATATATATATATATATATGGAGTAGAGGTGCTTTTACCTGGTATGGTTGGTTTGGCAGGTGCTGTCTTAATTTCCTTGCATGTTATAATGAAGTGCTGAGAAGAATCCACAGTGATATAAGAAATAGGATTCCTACATGTCTTTATTGAATGTGACACAATATAATCAAAGAATGCACATAATTAAGTGCTATAGCTCAAAGCATCTTTGAAGTAGGAATTCTGCTGATTTTTTTATTTTATGTGATTGCTTACAGATTAGTTCTCTATTTGCTCCTAAAGAATATACTTAAACACTCAATCAATGAATAACCTACAGCAGTTTGTTGTAGATTCAATAATGGGGAATGGTGCATTGTACCAGGATAGTCAGATATACCCATAGGGAGTGTCAGTGGTCAAAATGCTTCCATTGCCAGAAGGTAGTCTGAAAATGGTCTGGAAATTCAATACAGCATTGACCCTACATTGTATACATGATCCACAGTCAGTTTCTCAAGCGTACTTGAAGTTTTAAAAGGAGCCATTAAAAAAAGCTGGGATTTTTTTTTAAAAAATCTATTTTAAATGAGGGGTTTTTTGTGAAATAATTTAAATGCACTAGTTCACTGAGCTAAATAGCGAGATCTAATCATTTTTATTGTAGGTTAAATGTATCTAAATTTTTTATTTTACTAAAAAAATTTAAAGTTACATAATATTTCATTTGTATAAGCATGGTTAAATGCTCATTTATTTTACTCTCCTAAAATTGGATTGACAAACAACAGCCATATGTGAACACACCTTGTGATTCCTGTTCCACTGGTGTTTTCCTCAGTGTATTAATGGATTAAGAACAAGCGAAGTGGCAAGATTTTTAAGGAAACAGATTAGAATCATTTACCAAATGTGACAGAAGTGTTTGATTTTTTACTACATTCTGAGAATTGCCAGTATTCTTTTCATAACACATATCAACTTTAAACTCTCTAATTATCAGGTGCTATGATTTGTGTAGTTATTCCAAATTACTTGAAGATGACAACTTTGTTAGCCTAAAATTGGAATAAGATTAGAAATTGGTATCCCTATCAATAGAAAAATAACACAAATTGGAATATTCTTAACTTGGGAATATAAATTTTTTCATCATCATTATATACTCACTGAGTTCCTTCACAAGCTTTAATTTATTGAGAGTATCTATTAAATGGCATCATAACACAGATAAATCCTAGCACCTATTTTGCATGTTTTAGGTTTATCATTTTCGAAATTTTAAGGATAACTACATTTTCATTTTAAGAACAAATACACTTAAATATGTTATAATATATATATATATATATATATACATAATGTCTCTATATATGTATAAAGAGACACTGTTTCAAAATAAAAACTAAATAGGGCTGAGGATGTAGCTTGGAGGTAGAATGCCACTGGGCTCAATCCCCAGTATCCCCCAAAATGCAAATGCATATATATATATATATATATATAAACACTTTCAGTGTTTCATTTGGTAAATGTATGTATAAATTTCTTGAATTTTAGAAGCTGATACTAAAATCCAAGATTGGCATTTATGATAATTTGGTCAAATGACATATACAGATCATAAAATCATGCCATGATGTTGTTAAGAATAAAATTCTCTGATAAGTTTGCATAGCATCCTGTTGATTTTTTCCATGCAATTTTTATGTTAGATTTCAACAGTACTTGATGATGGTAATAATTTGAATGTTAATTTTTGCCACATTGGTTGACTGGCTTGTATTTTTAACATATAAGCTACTTCTTTGGGAAGTTACATTAAATCTTATACCTTATTAATTAACACAGTAGTTTATTAATACCTCTTCACAAAATATGCATAAGAAAAATGCTGTTTGTCTAACTGTAGATGGAGAAAGGTGGTATCAAACAAGTTAACTAATCTGTACACTGAAATAAGTTAATTTTAATGATTCATTGCTTTTTCTATGGGACTTTATTCTATTTTAAGATTAGACTGTATTATTCTACAAAACAATTTAGCTGATGTAATCTGCTTATGAAAGATGTGAATGTTTGCAGTAAAAATGTTAATGCTTGCATGTTATGAACATGGCTCTGTGGAGCATATGTGAATTGGGCTGGGCACAGAGTCAGATGTGCAGCAAATGAGAACTCTCTTTCTCTGTATTCATCATAAGGGTGCTAATGTATTGTGCCTTTTTAGGAGAGAAGACTACATTTTCTAATTTGGGCAAACCAGATGGGAAATTATAGTGTACCTTGAAAATAACATAGAATATGGAACTAAATTTGCATGAGGACTGAGCTCAAAAGGGTTTAAGTACTAAAAGTCCCAGAAAAATTTTACTTCTAGACTGGCTCATAATCATAATTTGATAGCAATGGTTCTGATGCTCCTTTTCTTTTTTTCTTTCAGTTTAAAACTAATAGGCTCCAAGAGGACATAGCTGTGACTCTGACCTGTTCATAGTTGTTCATCCAGGTCCAAGCACACACTAGGTGCCCTGCCCCATAAATATTGGCTACCTTAATGAACAAAAGGCTATATTTTTTCTTTATTTCCTTTTTAAAATACATATAAATTAATTACAAGTTGATTTAATTATTTTGTGATTTATAGGAACTAATCATAACATTCTATTTCATATATAAATATTTGAACAAATTATCCAATTACTGCTTTCTTCTAAGACTGAGGTTAAATATTCAGCCTCCTTACATTAAGGCATTCCTAATCTACATTTCTTATTCCCTGCTCTTCCTTGCTGAGTGGTATTATACCTAGCACAATATTCCTACCTCAACTGTAGTACCTGTAGGAGCTCAATGATCTTAATTTATGGATCTTCATTTTTAAAGTAGTTATATATATATTTTAAACAAAGACCTTTACCATAAATATTTTGGTGAGACCTCTGAAAGGGTTTTCATATACATAGAAATTAGTGCATATTCTACTTTCACTGATGCAAATATTTACTAAAATGAGAGAGAAAGAAAATAACCTTTCTTCATTTTTTTTCTCCTTTCTGAAATCTAAAGCATTTTGTTTTCCAGTGCTCTATAAAAGTTCAGCGCATAAAAGGTTAGGAGCCTGACTTTTTTCTGTCGTGTATATCTTTGAAAAATTGGTTTATGAAGAGTCATACATCATGTAGCCAGACATATGGGAATAGTTAAAGATTAAGGTAAATAGACAAATTGAACTGCTTTAAATCATTTTCCTGGTTTCAGTTTTATGAAAGAGCTTATGAACAAAAGCTGACATTAAGCAATCACAATGGGCTCTTCTATACGTTTTAGACAGTGGTAAAGACTTTAGTGTCGGGGAGTGTTGCATCACCAATAGTTACATCAATTTGATTGGTGTCCAGATTTCAAAAATGTTACCTTGTCAAACCATAACCTTTTCCAAGTCTTTCATTTGTCATTGTTTTGTAGATTATATCATTTATTTTACATTACCTGTATCAGAAAGCATGGATCATGGATTATAAGATTTTTTTATTACATATTGGTTGTTTTTGTTTTTTTTAATAAAATTAATACTGTAGGCATTTGTGTTCAAAAGGGTCTAATCAAATATTTTGGAAGGAAGTTTGATTTCATGTAGCAAACATTACTGTAACTTCACCTAAAGAGACCTTTGGTTCTTTTATGCTTTAAAAAAAGATATTTCAGAACCATTAGGAGAACATTTTTAATAAATTGAGTAAATATACTGAACTTTTCAGGGTATCTAATACACTAATATCCTGTGGAGAAAAGCTGGCTGCTGAACTTTAAGGTAGGTCCCAGGAATTTGCACAGTGGCATGGTGACAAGCCCCTACTCTTATGAAAACTGCTATGGGATCTTTAATGTCCACACAGGAGAGGAAGGATTTGTGATTTTGTGGTCTCATTTGAAAGACCCCTACATAGTAAACTGCATGGAACTCAATTTATCTACCTCGGAAAGGAGAGAAGGCTTTGTAGCGCCTGTACCTGTAAATCTAAGGAATTCTGTGAATATATGCCTTCATATTCATGCAGCACCAATCCCCTTCTTAAAAATAATAAGAATAACAAAGTCTATGATCATCAGGTTGATACAGATAAAAATCCATTAACTTTTCATCATTATCACAGCTGTCATTTCAAAGTGCAGACAGACATCTGTGGGGTGAGCTTACCTCCCCTGGTAGCTGTGCAGAGGTGGATGAAGATCTTTTACATACCTCTTTGTTGGTTTGACTTCTTTAGAGTACGTGCTTGATTTCGGAGCCACTGATGGTAAAAATGTAATTTAAGAAGACTATAAATATTTGCTCACAGATATGTGAGCCCAACTTATAAGACATCCAGCTAGCAGGGTTTTCTACTGAGTAATGTGAGTGATATGGAAAAGAGAATCTTCTAGAAAATGTTGACCAAGTTTTTTTTTTTCCTTTTCAGCAAGTTTTTTTTTTTTCCTTTTCAGAGCTTTGTCTGATTCGACATGAGATAACAAATGTTTATGGCTAGGCTGGAGACTGATGATTTATAAATGCATAGCGTTGGTTTTGTTATCTTTTGAAATACTCTAATTGTCACTAAAAAGATATATAGAAAATAGTCTAGTAATGTTTGCTGAAACATCCCGGGATATAAATGTCTGAAAAGCTTCTCCTTAAGAAATTTGGGTGTAAAGGAGGAAAACACCATCAAGTATATTTCAGTGAAATTCTAGCATATTTGGGGATTGGGAATTTCTCTGGGATTGGGTATCTCTCCAAGCACAAAACTATTTCAGTTTGACAATTTTGATTCACTTAAAGGTTGAGCTTTCCACTTATTTTTTAGGTCAGGTTAGCTAAATGGCTTGTTAATATGAATGGCTTGTTAATATGAATATATTCCGTTTATACCTGCATAAAGTATTATTCCAAATTCATGATTTCTAATTCCTTCATCGCACAATTAGCCATCAACCCAGAAAGATATATCCATTATTTAAAATTGGATGCATACTTTTCTTCTTTTGGATTATGAAATTCTATTTCAAAATATAACCCAAGCCAGTGTTTTGCACATCTCTTTTTATTGATTTTTTTTTCAGTAGGTCCATTTTAATTAAATATACTCAAGCTTATAATCAGATTTATTTGTGAAATGAAGGTAGTTAACACTAAGAAAATAAAAGTGATAAATTAATAATTTGATGGGCTTTTTCTTGCTCACATTAACAATCGGTCATTTATTAAAACATATCACACTCATTAAAAATTTGGATTCAGAGATAGTGATTTCTTCTTCCCACTGTTACTGGAAACAATGTAAATTCAACACTTCCTTGTCCATTATGGCACTGAGCAGGAAGTAACCTTTATCCCTAAAGTGTTGTCATTAGTTAAGTTTTACTCAGTTATTCCAGCAATTTAAACAATTAAAATGTGTCCTGAAATATCCATAAATTTAACAATGTATCACTGAAGCAATACTCTAATGAAGTTAATGCACTATTACAACTTAAAAAATCTTAGATCATTTTAAATTTCTCCAGTCTACTTCATCTCAGAATGATGTTAAAACATCTTTAGGGTTAGGAGCACATTTAGGTCACTTGCGATGATAGATATACTTTTTAAAGTTTCTTAATATTGGCTATAAAGCAAGTGTCAATGAGCTTGAACTGGGTATAAATGACTCTCCTGCTTTCTACCGGGTGCTTCAAGCTGTGGGCGCTAGAGGGTGCTCTTGGAACTGATACTAACCATGAGACAACTAAATTTGTTCTTTTAAATCAGTACTATCAAGATCCAAAAGTATTTAGAATGAAATAGTATATTGCTATTAGTTTTTGACATCAGGCTCTGTGATTGTTTTCAGCAAAACTTCCAAAATAAATCACAAAAAGTAATTGAAGCTAAGAGCTCCATAAATGCGTAGCCATTTGTTGTTGAAATTGAGATTCTTCTTCTCTTCTACCCCTTTTAATAGTTTTCTTTCCTTTCCTGATGTATAGGTTGGTGACATATTGTTGTAAATGGTAAGGAAAATGGGCTTGTCAGGCAATTAACATTTTCATTGTGATATAAATGCACATGGCTGCGAACAATTGTTTCTTAAAATAAATGCATCCAGAGGCTGTAGTCCAACTTTTCCCATGGTGTTTGTGAGACACTGTGGCGTTCCAGGCTACTTACACACGAGAATACACCATCCTCATCCTCATGTTGGAAAATGTTTTATATATGAAAACTGAAGATCTCTTTCTCCCCTGACCTCCTGTAGTTATTTATAAAGGCGTCATTGGTAGTTGCTGTTCTTAGACCTTCCCTGCAGGCATGATCAGACTCAAGCAGGCAGCTATTTCCCTTTAATTTTCCACAGCAAGCCAGTAATGCTTATGATTATTGTGAAGTCAGGAAAAGTTTAGTTTCATCAAGTGACATGTAGTGATACAATTAGTTACTTAAGCACTTCTCATAAAACGTTCCACCATGGAACCTAGTTTGTCAGATGCAGCTAAATATTAGCATCTCATATTAAACACAAGAGTAAAGCTGCCTCGTGCAGGCACAGCTGACAGCTCTCAACATGAGCTGAATGATCACTCTCAATTGTAATCGATTCTGTAAGTACTGAACACAAACCCCCAGGCAATTGAAGAAAATAGGATGATGAAGGACTGCAAACTAATATGTTACACATCTTCATTGATTAGACATTGATTAACCATTATTTTCCTGAATGACAAACAGCTAGTGGTAAAGTAACTGAGGCTTGTGATTTATTTACATCTTAGACAGAGATGACTTCTTTATTCAGCTGATTGTGAGCTAATGCTAAGCCAAGAGGCAGCGACAGTTTGAGAATCCAGATGGGTGTTTTTTCTTTCTTCTTTTTTTTCTAAATCCTCTCTTGCAGTCTTCATAGATTTCTGAATGTTTTTATTAGAAATAAATTTAATTAGATTTAAAAATGATTACCCAACTCCAAAATACAGAACATGTACCTGTGGTATAACTACATTTAAAGGGAAGATCATTTTATAGACTTGATATTTACAAGCATATTGATCAGTGTTTATTGAATTTTTAATTTAATTCTCTCTTCTCTTCAGTGCCTTATTGGCAATTATAAACAATTTTAGGATGACCTGAATACGAGTTTGTAAGTGTCTGTGGCTGATTTTTCTTCTGTGAAGCATATTGCTTGAGAAATATGTGAATCTATTGAAATACAATTCATAGAAGGAGACAAATATTTTACAGTTTGAATAATTTTTGCCTCACATAAGCTGGGATATTATAGACAATCTCAGATTTATGTAGTAAAATCTTACAGCAGCACAGTAAATTTTTTTGAATCTATTTCAATAGATCTCAAACAATATGCCCAATGAAAAAAATTATCTTGAATTTTTCAGGTAATCTTTTCTGTATTGCAATGAAGAAAACAAGATATTCACTGAAATGAACCAGATTATTACTAAGTAAAACCAAATAATAATGAGGCTAGCATTGTTTCTTCCCAGAGTATTCTATGCATTTTGAAGATTTGTGGGAAACATTATTTATAAGTAGAAATAATTAGGATGTTCTGGCATTCTTCATCATAATGGTCATGATAAAGACTTCTGATGTTCTAGAAAGCATAATTTGCTTCTCCATTGGAATTTGATTGTAAATTAGCACTAATTAATGTTCACTTAAGTGTTACAGATGTGTGATATATCTAGTTAGTTACCAAATGAGTAACTGTATAAAATTTGTTCTGTGATAGTATATGAATTAAGATTAATGATTAGAGTGTCATTTTTAAAAATAAGACATATTCATTACCATTTCCAGTGTTACAAGTCTATTTTAACATATACATAATTTAGGAAAAAAGAAATTAGTAAGCCTTATCATTTAAATTAATACAGAGATGCACTCAACACCAGCCTTATTAGTTATTGAATTATTAGACATTTAATTGTGAAATTTCATTGTCTTTTGCCCTTTAATGTAATTCTAACTCTAGGTTAATAAATCAAATCTGTTCTTTATGGACATTGACAGTTTTGTCACAATAAATATATTAATATGCTTTTCCCCAAAGAATTTTCGTTGGTCTCATCTAAGATACTGGTACATTGTATATATGTATGTTAAACCAAGTCTTTTAGATAAAGGTCTGCTAAACAGTTTAGGATTTTAACAATGGGTTACAGTGAAACATATGTGAAATTAATTTCTAAATTTTAATTTTGACCGTTAGAAAGCTAGTCTATTTGTTTAAGAAATGCAGCTACACTTTCCGGGAAACAGACTTGTTATGTTTTTTAAAAAGGAAGAATATCTAGTGAAAGATATGTAGGGCTTTAACTTTTACAAGCGAACTACGCATGAGCTTGACTCGCAGTGTTGCCTTTAGTTTAAACTAGATCAGTGGGCACGTGCTAATTACAAATCACCTCTTTAGTATTATTTTTGAGCGCCGATTTAAGTTCCCCCTTCGCTTTACATGGCGCTCAGAATGTAGGAAAGGGAGTGTTGATTGGCTAGTGGAGCATGAAGCAAGAACAAATGAAAAACCATCCAACATCCATGTCCCAGAGGGAGCTTGAAACTCCAGAAAGAAGCCTAATAGTGTGCTGTTTCCTTGTCCCATCTGTGTGCAGGTGAGAGCACCACGGCAGGGGTCTGCGTGTAAATGTATAAATCAGAAGCCCACAGTGTTATAGAAGCAACAATGATGTGATATTTCCACAGCAACTCCCTTTTGGGGGAATAAAAGGCACCTCCTTTGGTGTTAGCTCGTGTGTGTGTGTGTGTGTGTGTGTGTGTGTGTGTGTGTGTGTGGCGTGCTCACATGCATGCACGTGCACATCGGTGGAGCTGAGTATGCTCCAGTTTCTTCGAGCATATTTAGTATCTTTAAATTTTTAAATGAAAATGTAGCTGTCAATTTTAAACTAATTTGGATGGACAGCAATAAAATGCAAACCTCACTTCAAATTAGAATTTTCAGTGAGGATTTCTAATGGAAAGTAATTGCTGACAATAGGAAATGACAAATTACTAATTACTTAGTTCAATTAGACTTTTGTGCCTTTGGTCCTAAGTGGCAAGCATACAGCAAATCTTGCACTTTTATAACAATTAATGACACTAAAACTATTTAAACTGCCAACAGATGTGAGTAAGAAGACACGAATTGAAACTTACTTAATTTACATACTATCCCTATTTTATATCAAGTAAATGGTGTTTAATTTTTATGCTACAATTAAATATTACTGGTACAGTGCAATTTCACAGAACTTCACAGGGCAAAATATAACTGTTCAAAAGCTGGTCAGTGTTAATGCTCACATTTCTCTTATCACAGCAGTATTTCTCTTTCAAATATTCTGAGTATGAATTTCTGTCTATACTGTATTCATGGTTGCATATTAGTGTTAATTAAATAGCAGTACTTCTGTTTCTTGTTTTTCCTTCTTTATCACATATCCTGTTTATCTTTAATTTCCTAATGATCTACTTAGAATCCATGTCTTTTCTTCTGCCCTCCTTTCCCATAAGACTAATTCAGGTGTGGTTTTCTGAAAAGATTTTGTTGAAAAGTTCAGGTCCATTTACTGTATCTGTACTGATAACGTCTGACCATAGCATGCAGACCATTTAATTTGGTATTCCCAGTGCTATCATTTTTGGTAATTTTGATTTTGCAAATATAGGATTTTTTAAAATGTTTCCAGTTATGATCAGAAAGACTTTTGTTTTCTCTGTAGGTCAGCAGGTGAATAGACTACTGCAGATGCATGCGGAGTGAAAACAGAAAGGCAAGGGACCCAATTATGTTTGTAATGATCAATTTCCCTATTAAGGCTTTAAATATATTTATTGTTCTTTTCAAAACATGTAAAAATAACTACTGGTGAAATGAAAATAAAAGTGCTGATCAGCAGTGAAGCAAATTCACCTGGCATCTTGTGCTTACAGAGTAAGGAAAATGCTTTCAGGCAACTAATGCAGCCATAAAAATAAGCATAAAAGAATATTATAGAAAAAAAACCACACCAGAACATGGGTGCAATTAAAGACTTTCAAATCATTGCATATGGTAAGTAAAGAGCAAAGAAGCAAGTCAAGTGTAGAAACCCAAACTGGCTATTATATCCCAGGATTTTCTCTGGGAATTTCTTTAGCCAGTATTCTCTGCATATCCCTAAGTGTTCAGGCAGCAGGTACTTCATCCCCTCTCCCAGTGTTCTGGAAAAGACTGCAAACATCTCATCCAAATTAAATGTGTTTTTCTTATTCTTATCACTTGCAGCTTAAGATGGCATGTGTTCTATGTCATATTACTACTGAGAGTTCATTGTAATTGGGTGAACAGAGGCATTTTTGTCCAATTCCCCAGTAAACAAGGGGAAAATATAAATATGTCTTGTTTTATCATAGGAATGCAGGGGTGGGGGCAAACTGGAGGGCCCTAAGACTTGAGAAGAAACAGATTACCAGTGCTTTCTCCAGGGCTTTTGTTTGATTATTGCATTTTTTCCTGACATCTGAGCAATTAGGCTGTGGTTCAGAAACAACATGGTAAACTAGATCCAAATAACCAAGGGTAGTTTTTGGACAAACCTCTGTTGTTTCACCATTGCTGTAGTTTTCTTTTCTCGTGAGCCCTGTGAACTTTAAGGGCTAGAAATATAACAGAGAGCATACTAGATAATAGAGGAAAAAGGAAAAGCTTAGGCAGGGGGTAGGAGGCCTGGGCAGGGACAGAGGAAAGAAAGACTTTCACAAATCACAAGAAAAATGGCACTGGCATTGTGCCTAAAAAAAGATAACGTAGAAAAGAGGCAATAGCAGCGATAGACTTAGCAAGTATATTTAGAGCAAGAATGATAGGAAGAAAGAAGTGGCCTAATTAGAAGAGAAGGGAAGGAAAAGAAAGGGAGGGGGAGAGGGAGAGGGACATAGAGAGAGGGAGAGGGAGAAGGAGAGGGAGAGGAGTGGGGGCAAGCGCAAAGGAAATGTCAGGCAAAAATAAAACGGAAAGAAAAGGACCTAGGGAAATTAGCAAAATGCATTAAAAAGCTAAGGATACATGCCTACTGGAGCCACAATGCACCACAAGAATGGAACATTTTGGTTGACTTAACACTCAAGGAATGATCATTTCTTTCCCAGTTTCTATCATCATTATTGAGACACAAACAACATATAAATGCCACTTCAGTAATTTAGATCCCTTTATTGTAGTTATCTAAGGAATTGGAAGGTATGTATTATCTATATATGATGTTTAGGAATTATATGAAATGCCATATGCCAACTTTAATAAGATTTATATTGCATATTTGGTTTTTACATGGTTTGTGCTCAGTGAAAATTTTGAGGTTTTTAAGCTCTAAGAATTTTGAACACTATTTTTTTTTTATATAGGCAAGCATGTTAAATTATTCCAAAGATTTTGAGAGAATTGTGTGGTGTGTGTATTTAACTTGATGTATAATATATGTATATACAGTCCTGGGGATGTAGCTCAGTGGTAGAGCTCTTATCTAGTATGTGAGACCCTGGGTTCAATTCCCAGCAAAACACACACACACACACACACACTTCTATGCTCATACACATAAGCTTATAAGCTTACAGGAAAGACACTTGGTTGAACTGCATTATCCATATAAAGACCTTATTTAGATTATCATGCTTTCCATTTTGTTAATTACATTTCTATTGAGGAATGCTAGAGCTTGATTCTGGTTGTGTGTGTCATCTTTCTAGACAGGGATACAGAAGTGTTGGAAGATTGCTGTCAGTCATTTCATTTCCTTCCTTCCTTCCTTCCTTCCTTCCTTCCTTCCTTCCTTCCTTCTCCTTCCCATTCTGGATCTACATGGTCTGTACTATGTCTAGCATTGGTTTATTTGCATGGATTGCCCATTGGGTGGGTGATATATTATTTTAAATACGAATCTGTGACTTCATGGGATGGATAAATTAGGACAAGATTCCCTTAAAAGAAGCTTTGAAGGTGTTCTAGAATACTTTTGGAAATTTGTTATCATTAAAGCAGATATAGCCCTGTAGGTACTGGTCAGTAGTTGATCTGTCTCCCTCAGGTTCATGATGTAAAGCTTTCCTTTGGAGAATTTAGTAATGTCTTCAAAATCTTTGTAGTGTGCTTTAACCTGACTTTTTCCATGGAAAGTTGATTGTATTTAAAAATTTAAGTGCTTATTGCAACTATTGAATATCTTAGTAGGAATTTGCCCAATAAAAAGCAATGTGTGTGTGTGTGTGTGTGTGTGTGTGTGTGTGTGTGTTGCTAGGGATTAAACCCAGGGGCATTCTACCTCTGATTTACACGCCCAGCCTCTCACTAAGTTGCTGAGGCTGGCCTTAAACCTTTGATCCTCCTGTCTCAGCCTTCCAAGTACTGGGATTACAGGCATGTGCCACCAAGTCCTGCTTAAAAGCAACTTTTTTTTGCGGTACTGGGGATTGAACGCAGGGGCGTTCTACCTCTGCGCTACGCCCTCGGCCCTATTTTTTTTTATACTTTATTTTGAGACTGGGTCTCACGAAGTTGCGGAGGGCCTCACTAAGTAGAGAGAGAGAGAGA
>PVJS01041250.1:0-18045 GCA_004027185.1 Glis glis
GGATCCAGGTTCGCGGCCAGCCTCAGCTCCCTCTCTCTCTCTCTCTCTCTCTCTCTCTCCCAGTCTCTCTCTCTCTCTCTCTCTCTCTCTACCTAGTGAGGCCATCTGCAACTTCGTGAGACCCGGTTTCAAAATAAAGTATAAAAAATAGGGCCGGGGGTGTAGCTCGGAGGTAAAATGCCCCTGGGTTCAATCCCCAGTACTGCAAAAAAAAAGAAAAGAAAATACTCAAAGAGATAAATTACAAAGAAGAAATAAAAAATAAATGCCAGAGCCAGAAAAAGGATGATTTGCATCAAATGAACAACTAAGCAAAGAAGAACAAACTCTACCTCAAACAGAAGTTACAACTCGAAATGTTAGGAATTAGAAATCATCTCTCAATAATCACACTGAATATCAATGGCCTCAACTCCCCAATCAAAAGACATAAGTTGGAAAAATGGATTAAAAACCAGAATCCATCTATATGCTGTCTGCAAGAAATCCACCTTACAGGTAAAGATAGTCACAAACTAAAGGTGAAGGGCTGGAGCAAGGTAATTCATGCTAATGAAACTCGAAGACAAGTAGGGGTAGCAACTCTCATATCAGAAAAAACCGACATCAAGCCTAAACTTATCAGAAGAGACAAAGAAGATCATTTTTTACTGGTAAGAAGAACAATCCAACAAAGAATATAATGATAGTCAACATTTATGCTCCGAACATAGGTGCAACCACTTTTCTAAAACAATCTCTTCATGACATTAAGTCTCACATAGATCCCAATACAATAATATTGGGAGACTTCAACACTCCCCTCACACCACTAGACTGATCTTCTAGACATAAGATCAGTAAAAATGCCTCAGACCTAAGGCAAACCATAAACCAAATGGACCTACTAGACACATACAGAATATTCCACACAACTACAGGTGAATACACATTCTTTTCAGCTGCTTATGGAACATTCTCCAAAATAGATCATATCCTAGGCCACACAGGAAGCACTAGCAAATTCAAAAAATGTGACATAACCCCCTGTATCTTTTCAGACCATAATGGAATGATACTAGAAATCAACTATAAGAAGACCCAGAGAAAATTCATAAATATATGGAGACTGAACACCACACTGCGGAGTGAGGGATGGGTCATAGAAGAAATAAGGGGAGAAATAAAGAAATTCCTAGAAACAAATGAAAATAGAGACACAACATATCAAAATCTCTGGGACACTTTGAAAGCAGTAGTAAGAGGAAAATTCATAACACTGAGTGCTCACATAAGAAGAACAGAAAAATCACCAAATAAATAACCTAATGACACACCTCAAAGCCCTTGAAAAGCAGGAACAGTCTAATCCCAAAGCCAGTAGAAGACAGGAAATCATTAAAATCAGAGAAGAAATCAATGAAGTAGAGAAGAAAAAAAAAACCAACATAACTAAAAGCTGGTTTCTTGAAAAAAATAAACAAGATAGATAAACCATTAGCCAACCTCACCAAAAGACAGAATCAGCCAAATTACTAAAATAAGGGATGAAAAAGATGATATTACCACAGACAGTGTGCAGAAATCCAGAGGATTATCAAAAACTACTTTGAAAAACTATACTCCAACAAAATGGAAAACCTAGAAGAAACTGACAAATTTCTAGACACATAAAACCTTCCTAAATTGAATCAAGAAGATATAGAAAATTTAAACTGATCAATATCAATCAAAGAGATTGAAACAGCAATAAAGAGCCTATTATCAAAGAAAAGCCTAGGTCCAGATGGTTTCCCAGCAGAATTTTATAAAACCTTTACAGAAGATCTAATCCCAATACTTCTCAATCTATTCCATGAAATAGAAAGAGATGGGACTCTCCCAAATACAGTCTATGAAGCCAACATCACATTAATACCAACTGAATAAAAACAGCTCAAGAAAAGAAAACTATGGACCAATGTTGTTAATGAATTTAGACATTAAACTTGTAAACAAAATACTAGCAATGCACATTCAAAACCACATCAAGAAAATTATACACTGCGACTAAGTTGGGTTCATCCCGGGGATGCAAGGCTGGTTCAACATATGAAAATGAACCTATGTAATTCACCACATAAACAGAACTAAGGACAAAAATCACATGATCCTTTCAATAGATGCTGAAAAAGCATTCTACAAAATCCAACACCGTTTCATGCTAAAAACACTGCAGAGAATTGGAATAGAAGGAACATACCTCAACATCATAAAGGCAATATACAATAGGCCCACAGCCAACATCATATTGAATGGGGAAAAACTATGAGAATTCCCTTTAAAATAAGGAATAAGACAAGGATGTCCACTATCACGACTCCTTTTCAATATAGTACTTGAGACTCTAGACAGAGCAATAAGGCAAGAGAAGGAAATCAAAAGAGTACAAATAGGAAAATAAGAACTGAAACTATCTCTATTTGTAGATGACATGATTCTATAGTTAGAAGACCCAATAAAATCAACCAAAAGGCTTTTAGAACTGATCAACAAATCAGCAAAGTTTCTAGATACAAAATCAATCTCAAAAAATCAGAAGCTTTTCTATATGTCAACCATAAATCCACTGAAAAAAAAATCCAGAAAACATTTCCACTCACAATAACCCCCAAAACAATAAAAATACTTAGGAATAAACCTAACCAAGGAGGTAAAAGACCTCTACAAGGAAAATTATAAAACATTGAAAAAGAAATTGAAGAAGATCTTAGAAGGTGGAAGGACCTCCCATGCTTTTGGGTAGGTAGAATAAATATCATCAAAATGGCCATTCCTCGAAAGGTGATCTACAGATTCAATGCAATACCCATTCAATTACCAAGGTCATTCTTCACAGACATAGAAAAATCAGTCCTTAAATTCATTAGGAACAACAAAAAACCCAGAATAGCCACAATACTTCTCAGCAATAAGAACCATGCAGGAGGTATCACAATACCTGACTTCAAACTATACTGCAAAGCCATAGTAATAAAAACAGCATGGTTTTGGCACCAAAGCAGACACATAGACCAATGGAGCAGAATAGAAGACTCAGAAACAAATCCATACACAGCCAATTGATTTTTGACAAAGGGGCCAAAAACATACACTGGAAAACAGATAGCCTCTTCAACAAATGGTATTGGCAAAACTGGTTATCCATATGCAGATAAATGGAAATAAACCCCACTTTCTCACCCTGCACAAGGGTCAATTCAAGATGGATCAAAGACATGGAAATTACACCAGAGAGCTTGCAGTTACTTGAAGAGGGCATAGGACCAACACTCCAACATATAGGCATGGGTAAAAACTTCCTCAACAAGACCCCAAAGGCACAAGAAATTAAAATGAGGATCAGTACATGGGATTGCATTAAACTGAAAAGCTTCTATGCAGCAAAAGTAACTATCAAAAACCTCAACAGAGAGCCAAAACAATGGGATAAGATTTTTGCCAGCTACTCCTCTGATAGATGCCTAATATCTAGAATATACAGAGAACTCAAGAAAGTCACCACTATAAAAACAAACAATCCAATCAAAAAATGGGCAAGTGAACTAAATAGACACTTCACAAAAGAAGAAATACAAATGGCCAATAAATGTATGAAAAAATGTTCAACATCATTAGCAATCAGAGAGATGCAAATCAAAACTACTTTGATATTTCACCTAACCCCAATTAGAATTGGCAATCATTAAAAACACAAACAATAATAAATGCTGGTGAGGATGTGGAGAAATAGGAACTTTAATACACTGTTGGTGGGATTGCAAATTAGTGTGGAGGATCCTCTGAAGAATGGGAATGAACCTACAGTATGATCCAGCTATACCACTCCTGGGTATCTACCCAAAAGAATGGAAACCAAGCTACCAGAGCAATGCATGCATACCTATGTTTATAGCTACACAGTTCACAATTGTCAAACTATGGAACCAGCCGAAATGTCTATCAACAGATGAATGGATTACAAAACTATGGGATATGTACACAATGGAATTTTACTCAGCCATAAAGAAGAACAAAATTACATCATTTGTAGGGAAATGGATGGAACTGGAGAACATTATGCTGAGTGAGATTAGTCAGTCACAACAAGTGAAAAGTCAGATGTTCTCCCTAATATGTGGAAGCTAGGGAGAAATTAGGACACAGGGGGGACTCCAGATAAAGGAGGAAAAACCTTAGTTGAGGGAAGAGGGGGACCTAACTGAGAGAGATGGGAGGGGAGAAGAGGGAAACACCTCAATGGTCATGATGCACATACACAAACTTACAGAAGCCAATTACTGTGCTGATACAGGAAGGAGAGGGAAGGAATAGGGTGGGAACTGAGGGAGGGCTCAATGAGTGCTATGTGTATGTATGCCTCTATCACCCTTAAATTCAACAAAATGTATGATTACAATGCACTAATAAAAATAAAAAATAAAACATACGTACTGTGCTCAGCACCATGCCTGACGCATGATTGAGAGCTAAGCAAGAGTTAGCTGTTGTTATTACTAATACTCTCTTCCTGGGTTTGGCCACCTATCAATAGTCTTGATGGGTTGCTGGAACACTTCCTAAACATTCTCCCAAAGCTCTCTATTCAAAACCTCAGGCCAGCCTATGAATCAACCAATTTCATTCTGTGGAAAAAGAGCCCAGGACAGATTAAACGGGGAATGCTAGATGCAGTGTGGCTAATGTTTTATCAGGTTCTCAAGATCTAGCCAACAGAAACGCAAACTGCCTGGCTTAAAGGGGAGTCCATATATTATTCCTTGCCAAAGAAACAATGTTTCCCTTAAGAGACAAACAGCATCTCTCTTGCTGTTCACTTTTTTTGTGTGTGGTACTGATGATTGAGCCCAGAGGCATTCTACCTCAGAGCTACACCCCCAACCCTTTTTATTTTTGGTTTTGAAACAAGGTCTCTCAAGGTTGCTGAGAGTCTGGCTAGATTTCTGAGGCTATCCTCTAACCTGCTACCCCCGTATACATGCCACTAAGAAAATCAGTAATGTTTCTGCACACAGTTTAAATAGTTCCTTAAAAAGCAGACTTACAACCTGCTACCCACATATATATGCCATTAAGAAAATCAGTAATGTTTCTGCACACAGTTTAAACAGCTCCTTAAAAAGCAGAATTTTTACAGGCCTATTAATCCTAGAAAGTCAATTCTAAGATTATGTTTGCTTTGCAAAGTCATAACCTCATCACCTGTGCATAAACTTGTTATTATAAAAATGTGGTCAGGCTGGGCGTGGTGGCACACACTTGTAATCCCAGTACTTGGGAGACAGAGACAGGAGGATCCAGGTTCATGGCCAGCCTCAGCTACTTAGTGAGGCCCTCTGCAACTTGGTGAGACCCTGTTTCAAAATAAACAATAAAAAATAGGACTGGGGGTGGAGCTCGGAGGTAGAATGCCCCTGGGTTCAATCCCTAGTACTGCAAAAAAAAAGGTCTATTTTAAGAAATCTTTCTGGTAATCCGTATTCTCACCTAGTGACCTCCTTTTACTAAAAAAATTAAATAATTTGCTTCCAATACTGTACATTCTTTTTATCATCTTTAAACATAACTCTACTAGCACACTACTGGATGCTAAGATTAGGTTGAAAGAAGCAGATCACAACTTCTTCAAAGTTTCAGGATAAACAACACAGTTTGCACGGGACATAAAAACCAAGATGACACACATATTAAAAGTTCTTTTCACCCAAAGACTATACAAATACTTTGGCTGAATTATCTGTGTTCTCTTAGCTCAGTAAGTGTCACTAATGGAAAGCAAAAAGGCCAAAAGAAAGAAGGACAGCAAGGAGCTAAGAGAGCCAGGGCCCTGGAACAACCTGGAATTGGCACCATCCATCCTTTGAGAGTTGACTGATGAAAACAGGGACCCTCTGTTTCCAGTCTATAGTTCCAATTCCCAGTGAATACTGTCTGTGTTCCAAGTGCAGTAGCAAAATAATAAATCAGAGCGAATTCAATGTACGTATGACCTTGTCCAAAGTGACTAAACAGTTAGTACAATTCAATTCTCTGTGGTTCACCTACTGGTTCACAACATGGGTAGGGATTGGGGGGAGAAGTTGGTGCAGGACCCAGAAGTTCCAGCCAAACCAGACATGTACCATTAATGGCTTTAAATGCAAAAGTTAATAATGTAGAGATTTCTAAATTAAAAGTTGCCTTTTTCTCCAGCAATTACACACTTAGGTATATATCCAAGAAAACTTAAAACACATGTCCACACAAACAATATGTACATGAATATTCATAACAGCATGATTCAGAATAGCCAAAAAGTGGAAGCAACTCAGATGTCTATTAATTGATGAATGAAAAAATAAAATATGGTATATAATTGAATAGAATTTCACAATAAAAAGAAATGAAGTATTAGTATGTGCTACTTCAATGTGGCTAAACCTTGAAAACGCGATTCTCAGTGAACGAAGCCGGTCACAAAAAGCCACACATCGTATGGTTCCATTTATATGAGATGTCCAAAAGAGTCAAATCTAAAGGGACAGAAAGTAGACTAGTGGTTTCCAGGAGCTGGAGAAAGGGAAAAACAGGGAGTGACTGTTAATGGGTATGAATTTGGGGGTTGGGGGTGAGGAAGTGTTGAGCTGTTTTAGAATTGATTGTGAGGATGGGTATACTACTCCATGAATACGCTCAAAAATATTGAATTGGGCTGGGCATGGTGGTGCACGCTTGTAATCCCAGTACTTTGGGAGGAGGAGACCAGAGGATCCGGGTTCGAGGCCAGCCTCAGCTCTCTCTCTCTCTCTCTCTCTCTCTCTCTCTCTCTCTCCTTAGTGAGGCCCTCCGCAACTTCGTGAGACCCGGTTTCAAAATAAAGTATAAAAAATAGGGCCGGGGGTGTAGTGTGGAGGTAGAACGCCCCTGAATTCAATCCCTGGTACCGCAAAATATATATATATATATATATATATATATATATATATATATATTGAATTGTACACATTAAATTGAATTGTATGATATGTGAATTATATTTCAATAAAGTTCTTTACATCACCTTTCTCTCATTTCTTTACTGAATAGATACGAAGTATTTACTCAGCACAAATTATAAGATTAATAACGAAGTGTATAAGACATACAGTAGACCTTTGTCCTTCACAGGGGATACTTCTGGAAACATTTCCAAATTGCTAAATAAATGATTAGCACTAGAGCTGAGATACTGTGCAACTACAGGGGGGTGTCATTTCTTTTGGAGTCAACATGAATGGTGTCCCCAGGCATCATGCAGAGCACAACATACCTGGCCATGCAGAGTAGTCCTGGACGCCACTAAGAGACTAGTATGTGCCTTTCTTTCCTGAAACTCCCCTCCCTCCTCCTCCTCAAAGTCTCCCACCCCCTCCACTTACCAAGGATTAGTGAATTATATGCAAGTGTATTGGGACATAGAGAGCAGTTGGTCAGCCAGGTTACATGGTTTATTCCCAACAAGTTATATCAGCACTCTACAAGGTAAAGTTCCATGATCAACCCTACAGACTCATCCCATCTTTTCCAAATATTTATGAAACAGGTGCAGTGCATCAGATAAAAATATCTTTTTCTGCATACTCTATATATCCTTTTCAAAATGTGTTAACTGCTATCCACTGTCAACTGGCCTTTTTGAATTGCCAATTAAATATACCACTTTCTGTGCTTTTGAAATAGGTATGGTTAACAATGCAAACTCAAGTGTATTGATCAAACACATTTGTTTTCATTTCCATCCTGCCCACAGAAATGAAAGCTACCGATCTTTAAGAAAATGACAGAATACATGTTTTCTTCCATATTGCAGAGAGGTTGGGAAGCAATTAGTCCTATCCAAGATTTAAAAAGAGGGAAAAAATGATAAAATTCCATTTGCATTTAAGGATCAGGAAATCAGAAAAAAAAATGGAAATGACCAAACTTTGACCCTGTTAGGATCTATGCAAATGACTCATATGACTCTATAGGACAAATTCCTCAAAACCATTTGTTCATTTTAGGCATAAAATTTTTAATTATTATGACATATTTCAGACATAGAAGGCATAAAGAATAATGGAACATCCCTGTGTGTTCTACCACCTATCATAAGCAATAAATAAAACTAAAGCCCTTGATCATATGATCCTCACTTCTATTTATTTTCAAATGATTTCAGAAAAAAAAAGAGGCTGGGTATAGCCTTTTTAGGAACTGCAGAGCAAAGCAGGTCATGGCCCAGCTGACATTCTCTAAAGATACTGCCTTTTACAGTCTAATATGAAGGGACTACCTGGTTCTCCCAAATCCTTAGTGCCAGGATGTCTCAAATACTATTGGTTCCAATTTTATGCCCAAGCATCAAACCCTCTATAAAAGGTGAATAAGTGTAGCAAATCCATTCATAAAAGGTAAGTTTGTGGAAACACTATGAATCTATATGTCCTCAAATATTTATTTCTAAATATTTATTGCTAAAGAGATAACTAAACATGTAACTCTAATATACATTTCATTAATTTTTCTACTCATATATGGGGAAAAATACTAAACTAGGAATTTATTCACTTTCTAATTCTTATTAACTAGCCAAAGAGAGTTCTAAATCCCCCTTTTCCTGTAGAAAAAGTGCCCAGAGCCCAGGCTATCTGCAGGCAGCAGGTATGAGTGAGAGGTAGCAAGTGATGACATAGGGAAGGGGAGCGACAGATAGTTGACCTCCTCCAATATCTCCACTCCCGAATCCTGACAGCACACAGCATGTTGAAACAATATGGAAAGGCGACCGCAGTGTGTGTTCTATGGATCTGAGAGGCGGATGAGTTCTTCTATGATCTGTGAGCTACATCCTCAGACCTTTTTTAAAATTTATTTTGAGACACTGTCTCACTAAGTTGCCAAGGCTGGCCTCAAATTTGTGATTCTCCTGACTCAGTCTCCTCCGTAATATTCCCTGCCATAGCTGGGATTATAGGTGTGTGGCACCATGCCCGGCTATATCATAGGTCTGTGATTCACTTACTATAAATTTGTTTATCACATTGGATTCCATCTCCTAACAGATCCGTGGGCGGTCATATATAGGTGAGCAGAGTAGAGAAGAAAGGATCAGCAGCTGCGGTGCTTCTTGAAAGGTCAGGCCTGGCTGAGCTGCAGGAGAACTTGAGTCCTGCAGAGGGAAGTGTGGAGGGGAGCAAGAGAGAGTGGAGGGGGCAAAAGGGCTGGCCCTGTCTATCTTCTCAAATGTCAGGCCCACCTGCCCAGGCTCTGTGGCTTAGGGCTGAGATCGTAATCACAGTCCTCTTACTTTCTGCTAACAGATGTTGAGTCTCAAAGTCATTCCATCTCAACCGCAGTTTTGCAGTTTTGCAATCTGAGTAAAATCCCTGGTATCAGAAAGAAGGTAAAGTCAAAAGGCTGCTTTTGCTGAACTATGATCAACTCTCTAAAGACTTATCTTTTATTTGCTTTCTATTTTGTGTCATCTTTCAGTACTCCCTGTTCATAATAAGCTTTAGTGCTTCCTTAAAGGAAAGGAAAAATGCTAACTAAAGGTTATGGACAGAAAAGGAAGTATCACACACACTATACTTTTTTATTTTAAACTGGGGATTGAACTCAAGGGTGCACTACCACTGAGCTACACCCCCAATGCCCCCCCCCTTTTTATTTTGAGACAGGGTCTTGCCAAGTTGCCCAGGCTGGCCTCGAACTTGGGATCCTCCTGCTTCAGTCTCCCAAGTAACTGGAATCACAGGCCTGTGACACCACACCCAGACATATCTATTTTTTACCCTGTATCTATATTAAACTTCTTTCCAAAAACAATTATAGATAACTTTATAAGAAAAATTATTTTATATAATATACATATACTTATATGTATATATATATGCACACACATACCAACCATACAAACCATATATACATGTGGTGTGTGTGTGTGTGTGTGTGTGTGTGTGTGTGTGTGTATATATACACATGATAAGGTAGAAAGAAAAATGAGCATGATGTAAAATTTTTTAAATTAATACACTGTAACTGGGCATTAAGAATGGCTTTGAGTGTCTGGGCAATTGAGGCAAAACCAGAAAGAGTATTATGTTATGTGTTATCTTGAAGCAAGAACAATGGTGTGAATGTCCCTAAGGCAGGGGTGGTCCTTTCATCTTACCACATATCAAATTAAGCCAAATCCTATTAGTTTAGGAAATGTTCCCAGTCCCCCTGTCTTATTTCAGTCATTAGAACTAGTTAAGATATATTTCATGAACATTCTCTTATGTCTTTAATCCTTACTTATCTCTCCAAACTCACAGGAACTCCAGACTTATAGAAATTGTAGCTGAGGCTGTCCCCCTCACTAGCAGTCACACACGTCGCAGAAATCTACAGCACGTTCCCAGAAGCATTATCTTAATGCACTAGGTTATATGTGGGGATTAAGAGATGAAAGGGGAGGCTACATATCCTAACTCTTAATCTTCTGCTAGGTCTGCTTAAGAAAAAGGAAGACATTTCAGTTGACAAAAAGTAAAATAAAATAATAAAATTACACATACTGGATTTCTAAGAAAGGACAAAAGGTTATATGGTCAGATCTTTTGACAGTAAGTTTAATTGATAACCAAATAGGTTAATGGCCTTATTTGCAACCCTTTTTAAACCGAGAAATAGAAAAATAGAAGGGTTCAGCAAAAGAGAAAAAAAGCCTTGAGATGAATTGGATTTTGTTGCCACTAAGCTGGTTTACAAGAAATGCAGTAATCTGATGCTCAGAGGCCAAGTCTCTTAATAATGGATGGATCGGCATTTAGAGGACTATAGAAAACATATCCCAGGCCAGACCTTGAGCTTTTGGTAGAGGTCATATAATTGAAGCAAATGCCTTTGGGAGTTTAGAAAAAGCATAAGAGATCATCTCTCCTTGTGTATGCAACACACAAGCTTCTCTAACCTAATTAGGTAACTGACTCTTTCAAAACAATTTTCAAATTACTCTAAAAAATTGTGGCTTCCAGATTCAAATCTCATAGTCCCCACCAAAGGCTCATTTCTCCTATCTGCAGGACTCAGCACACTGTCCGACTCAAAGTATTCTGCAGAGCTGCCCTAAGATTGTGTTGTATGCCCACGCAGTTCATCAGGTTTAAATAAAACAAAATAAAATGGTAATTCCAGGCAGGATTGTTTCAGGCAATTTCTAGAAGGAGATTTTGTTTAGAACAGTATTATTTTGCATTGATTAAATTACATGGGTTCTATGGAATATTGTAGAAAACACTAGAAGAATTCACTACTGAAACTTTTCTCATTTGCTGTAATTTATTCCCTTGCCAGAGAATGCAACATTAGCGAAAGCTGGCGTACACAATGAATTTGTAGTTAACACATTTTACTGAACCTGTCCTTCCGAAGAATCATGTTGAGACAGTTAAATGCTATGACTAAGCTCAAGTGATTTGTTTTGGATTCCTTTATGTTCTATTTCAGCTTAGAGTTTTCTGTTCTAAAAGCCAAAATTTGTTTTATACACTTTCAAATGTCCTACAAGCTCATATTCAAAAAGCAATGTGGGAAATAGATCTTATACATTTTTACATTTAATACTTTTTACAACACATTTAATAAAGCTTTCAAGTACTAATTTGATCCATCTCTAAAAATTCTGTGACTAGTTAACTCTTCCACCAACTAAAGTAGAATTTGGTGTTGGAAAAAAGTTAAAAAATACCCTTTGTCTCTGATCCAGGAGCCTTGTGTCTTCTATTAGGATCCCCGAAACTGTGGCAGGTGTCTTAGTCTATTTTGCATTACTAAAACAGAATCCCACAGATTGAATAATTTATTAATAAAAGAAATATATTTCCTACAGTTCTAGAGCTAGAAAGTCAAATATCAAGAGGCCCACAGAATGGTAAGAGGGCAAGAAGGGCCAAAGTAGCTTTTGGACAAGCCCACTCTCTCCATAACTAATCCACAGCCACATAATAGCATTAATCCATTCATGAAGGCAGAGTCCTCAAGACCTCCTCATCTCTTACTAAGCTCCACCTCCAAAAACTGCTGTATTGGAGATTAAATTTCAAACACATGGATTTGGGGGGACACATTCAAACTGTAACAACAGGTTAACTTGGTAGCTTAGTGGTATGGTAAATTCCAAGGTCTCACAGTTCTTGACAACCATCACTGAATTATGCTAATCTGATGTCCTATTGAGACCTGGACTGATCCAGTAATGTGTTTTCCCTTTTCTGTTCTTCAAATCACGGATGTATATTAGTGAGCATGACCAAAATCTCATCTTCATTTTCTAATTTTACCTATCTCCTCTTTTCTATGAAAAAGGTCATGCCTATATATGTCTATATCTCTATATCTATATGCTTTGTATTATTATGATAGTGTATATAAGTCAGTTTATCAGACCAACATGATCAATCTTTATTCAGGAATATCCCATCGCTTTTTTTTGCTGAGCTATAAATAATAATTAAAGAATTTTTATCATAAATATAACACAGCCGGGCGCACGCTTGTAATCCCAGTACTTTGGGAGGCGGAGACTGGAGGATCCGGGTGCGCGACCAGCCTCAGCTCTCTCTCTCTCTCTCTCTCTCTCTCTCTCTCTCTCTCTACTTAGTGAGGCCCTCCGCAACTTTGTGAGACCCGGTTTCAAAATAAAGTATAAAAAATAGGCCGGGGGTGTAGCGCGGAGGTAGAACGCCCCTGGGTTCAATCCCCAGTACCACACACACACACAAAATATATATATATATAACACATATACTAAAAATACAAATGATATAAATGCACAAGACAGGAACTTGATATCCTTGGCAAATTTGTGGAGTGGCTTTCAATGGGAGCATGATCAAGAACTCACTTTTAACAGGAATACTTTGTTTATGGCATGACTGACAGCTGTCACCTGATCATAAGATAGTTGTCTCATTTACGGCACACAGAAGTGAACATATTAGGTGAATTAAATTCTGCCTGAAATGTGGCATTGCTAAATTGCCCATGGTTGGCTTGGTGGCAGTGCTCTCACGAAATAATGAATTCCGCCTGAGCCTGGAAAACACATCCCTGGCAAAGGCTTCTTGGCATCTTCGGCCTCATTCGTTAAGTGGGGATACATTCTCCAAGGCTTCATTAGCAGCTGAAGGTAGGAACAATCTATTAGGCCATGTAATTGTCCTTTCATAGCCAGGTCCTGTCTGTTCCAGAGCCTGCTCTGTAAAACGTGGCAAACACAGCTTCAGCCCTGTGAAAAACTCTCGCCCAGCAAAAATGCCCATTTTTAAAAATTACAATGGTCTTGTGTCTTGGTTCTATGATATTTTGCTTACTGTATTTTTCTTAGTACTTATTTTGCCAACTAAAAGTTTTCCTGTAGTTTGAGGTTAGTTTTATTTTAGTTTCAACAGTAGCTTGCTTTCCATGTACTACATTTACAGAATTGTTCCACAGAGTAGAATAAGCAACATTTTCTTTGTCTCAAGCAATGGCTATCAAGTGTCTAGAGCTTTGTGGTTTTCAAAGTACTTTCACACAAAAACTCACTTGGTTCTACCTCCCTATGAGGCAGACAGAGAGTAGCTCTGGGGTCAAATCTGGGGTCAAATATTTTAATCTTTAAGTCTCTCTCTCTCTCTCTCTCTCTCACATGCTGGGGATTGAACCCTCACATATGCTAGGCAAGTGCTCTACCACTGTGCTATATCCTTAGCCCTAAGTCTCTTTCCTGAACTATAAAATGAGGATTCTAGAAGGACCCATTTCATTGAGGTGTTGTAAGAAATAATGAATTAATACATATAAGGCATTAAGTTCGGGCACATATTAGGTACTGATTAGAAGTTAGCTATATTTTTTGTCAAAAAGTTTTTAGGAACTTAGGATACAGCTCAGTGATAGAGTGCTTGCCTATATGCATGAGGCCCTGGGTTCAATCACCAACACACACACACACAAAAGTAAATCCATGTGTGTCAATGAAGAGTGAAGCTTTAAATAAGAAGATCTTTTCAGAATTTTACCTGATAAAAATTTACTGACCATCTTGACACATGTCTTCTTAAATTCTATCCTCCTTCCTATAAAGCTCCATCTCTTTCAACTGTCCATTCTTTGACCTACTGGGATTTTTTTGACCCCCCGCCCCATCCTCTCATTCATCTTGAGACATTAGGGGCAAAAAAGAAAGGAAAGGAACCAAACAACTTGGAATTTAAATGGGAGACATGGGTGGCCTTGCACCTAGCAATTTATTATGTACCCTTCAATCAGCAGCCCCGCTCTGGTTCCCCATCTTCCAACATCCACCTTAATTGATAGAGGTTGGCCTTGTGAGTTCTCCAGAGAAAATAAATTTTACAATTTGTCTGCTGTTTTCATGAATGCTGCAGTGGATGTCTTCGTACATACACTACTATGTACGTGAGTATTTCTACAAGGTCAAATCCTAGAAATGATAATGCTGGATTAAAGAGAATATGGACTTGTAATTCTAACAGATGCTGCCAAAATACTCTCTGTGGATGTCATATCAACTCACCTTTCCACCATCAATATGCAAAAATGTTCCCTGGATGTGAAATGTTTCCCCCTCCTCCACTTTTGCCAAATCTTGGCCAATAGAATAGGGGAAAATTGAATCCTAGACTTTCTGATAAAGCCCTATCACTGCCTCCTGGCTGACAGCACACTTTTCCAGGAGCTGTATCTTGTCTTCTAAACTGTTACTGGACTTTGGCTCCCAATAGACTGCTCATCACTTTATGCACCCTTATGTAAATTCAAGTATTGTCCGCTATCTTTTTTTCCTTGTGTCCCACCTTCTAGAATAATGGAGCCAGCCCAAATCAAGCCCAAACTCCTCATTCTCACTTCTAGTGTTGGGTATTGGAAAGTAGTGTGTGCTTCTTGGAAGTCAGTCACAGCAGCTGAGGGTTCCTCATGCCTCAAAGCCAATCAATGACTCAAGTTATGACGAGGTTAATGAAAGCTGGGACTACATATCTTTATTAACTTTTCTAAACCTATTCCTTCCTTGTCTCTTATTGTTGCCAAAAGGTCAAAAGAATCCTTTTTTTGCCTGTAAGCTTTGTTTTTTGTCATTGTTGTTAGTTTTGTTTAGTTTGAGTGTTTTTTGTGAAATTTCCACTGATTTGGGGCTTATACTTATTGATACTGTTATAAGCTGAATGGTTTAGATTCTTCCACAATTAAATGTATATTGTTATTATTGGATGAAAGACCAAAGCATCCAGAAACAGCAGGACCCCTATTTCTGCATAGGTAAAACATATTAGAGTTGGCAGGGACTCATTGCCCAAGACAGACAGTTTTTAGTTCCTGTTGTATGAAACTGTCATAAAACAGTTTCTGTAACCCTAATCTCTATCTCACTAATAACAATCAATGGTGCTGTCTTGAAAATTCACTGAGCAAGTCAGAACACAAAAGAGGAAGAAGATTCAAGAGCAGGTGCTGTGGGAGAAGAGAAAAACAATTTTGCTTTCAGTTGGTCTGATTAGCTGGGATAATGCCCTCCACGGAACTGTCCATCACTGCCTCTCTTAGGCCAGACAAGAGACTGACCCTGTCACCCAGGCGACAAAGGGCAAACAATACCAAATTCAATTTTAGCTGATCCTTGAAAGGAGCAGAAAGTATTTTTCAAGAAGCCTGTTGAGAGCACCACACGAACCCCACATTTTTCATTTTTGACACATTAATACTTTATGATATAAAGTAGGAAGCAAAGAGTAAGATAAAGAGCAGAGATGTACTAATGTGTAAATACTGTCTAGGTTCTTGGTGTTTGCTTCCAGTCTCAGAAGTTTAACCTCTTGCCTGGATCTACTTTAAATTCTTATATTCAGTGGCTGGGGAGTTAAGTGTTTAGCATGCATGAGGCCCTGGCTTCAATCCCCAGCGCCACCAAAAATATAAAGATAAAAATAAAATGAACTGTTGAATAGAATTAAAAAATTATATTCAAAAGTGATACTTTCCAGGCTGAGGGTGTAGCTCAGTGGTAAAGAGCTTGCCTGGTGTGCACAAGGCTCTGAGTTCAATCTCCAGTACTGCAAAAAAAAAAAAGTAATACTTTCCCACTCAGGACATGAACATGATTTTTTCTCCTGGTACTGGAGATTGAACCAAGGGGCATTCTACCTCCGAGTTACACCCCAGACCTATTTTATTTTGAAACGGGGTTTTATTAAAGAGCTGAGGCTGGACTCAAACCTACAACCCTCCTGTCTCAGCCTCCTAAGTACTGGGATTACCGGTGTGCGCCACCACACCAGGCTTGGAGCACAGACATTTTTCTAGGGGAAAAACATTGAGTCTTTTATGCATGGCACATTTAGTTTTCAGAAAGTTTTTTAAACTTAAAATTCTAACTTTAAAACTTTAAAAGTTTTTAACCTTAAAATTTAAAGATATATTAATTAATAAAATGTAAAATTATGTTCCCCAAAGCCCAGAAATCTTGTATTTGTCAACAATCTAATATCCAATGGACATCAGGCTTTTTTGCATAATTAGTTGAGTTCTGTCCCAGTTCAGGTCCTCTGAGAAACAGACGCTAAGGTGGAACTAGATGTACAAGAAACAAATTGGGGGAAACAGCGGTGGAGGGTAGAGTCAAGGGGGATCAGGAACAGGAGGAGAGAGCTTTTGGCCGTGGTGACAGTCTGACACCTGTGAAAGGGGAGAGGGATGGAAAGAGGACAGAAGAGGAGTGGCTGCTTGCAGGGCCATTTTGAAAAGGTCTTGGCCAAGCTGGTGGGGAGCCCCAGAGCAGATACCACCTGCCGTGGCAGGCATCAGCAGGATGGTGTGGCTTTCCTATCCCACCAAGTTCAGTCATCAGCTAGCAGCAGCCTGGGGTGAACACAGCCTTGCATGAGGGCTGCAATAGCTCCAGGCTTCCTGACAATGATCTTCCTTGTAGCAGCTTCTCCTGGAAGGACATCTGAACAGTACACCTCCCTGTGCTCTTGCAATTTCACAGATTAGCGGCTACTTCGAGTCATTTTTGGAATAAGATGGGTATGCATAGATACAAACATAGAAGTATGCACTAGCCCTTTGGATAAATAAGTGACATGGGTCAACTTTGCTAATAAGATTCAAGTGAAGTCTTAATTTTGGGGGGGGGAATTAAATATTCTATAAATTTCTGAAGAATTCTAAATATTGGTTCTGAATAGATGATAATTTCTGAACCCAAAACACCATTGGTAATCAGTAGTCAAAGAGAAAACCATGGTGCTCAGGCAATAAATGAAGTTTGGGCTCAAGTCAATCTTATAAAACATACTCTGATTATTTCCTTAGTTCTTTAACGTATCATTGATGTAGACATGCTTGGAAACCAATATAACCTCCACGGTGGAATGAAGAGAAAGAGCTAATACTGTAGGAAGGTCGTCAATGGAAGCATTTGGTCATCCCCCTGGCCCACCCTGGACAGTAAACTAAAAGCAACTGCCCACACCCCTGGGAGAATTCACAAGAGTAATGCCACCACCAAAGACTTATGATTCAGCTGAGTGTGGTGGCACACACCTGTAATCTCAGTGCTTGGGAGGCTGAGTCAGGAGGATCACAGGTTCAAGGCCAATCTCAGCAACTTAGCAAGGCCCTCAGAATTTAGCAAGGCCCTGTTCCAAAATAAAAAATAAAATAGGGCTGGGAGTGTAGCTTAAAGGTAGAATGTCCCTGGATGATTCAATCCCCAGTAACACACACACACACACACACACACACACACACACACACATGCACTCACACACCAGATGCAGGTATGTTGGTTCCTAACATTCACATTTATTTATTTATTTTATTTATTTATTTATTTATTTTGCGGTACTGGGGATTGAATGCAGGGGCGTTCTACCTCCGCGCTACGCCCCCAGCCCTATTTTGTATACTTTATTTTTGAAACCGGGTCTCACGAAGTTGCGGAGGGCCTCACCAAGGAGAGAGAGAGAGAGAGAGAGA
>PVJS01041251.1:0-18045 GCA_004027185.1 Glis glis
CCGGTACCGCCAAAAAAAAAAAAAAAAGAAACCGGGTCTCACGAAGTTGCGGAGGCCTCATTAAGTATAGCTGAGGCTGGCCGCGAACCCGGATCCTCCGGTCTCCGCCTCCCAGGTACTGGGGTTACAAATGTGTGCCACCACGCCCGGCTCATGACCTTTGTTTTTAATGTAAATTAGCTATAAGTTTATATAATTTAAATTTTAATAATGACTGTGTTTAATAGTCCACCTACACAAATCTTGAAAATGTATCAGTTGGCTGTTGCTCCAGCACACCACTGAGGAATGTTGCATGGTCAAAATTATGTTAGTCAGGCATGGAGGAGCACCCTGTAATCTCAGCCTTGGTAGGCTGAGACAGGAGGATCACAGGTTCGAGGCCAGCCTCAGCCACTTAGTGAGCCTCTCAGCAACTTAGTGAGATCCTATTTCAAAATAAAATAAAAAAGGGCTGGGGGTATAGTTTGGAGGTAGAATGCCCCTGGGTTCAATCCCCAGTATCTCCCCCCAAAATTATGTTTATTACAGATGTAGCAATTTACAATTCAGTCTCAACCCAATTAAGGAAATCTTCCGGTGCCCACTTGGAGGACTCTCACAGCAGCAGCCAGTAGGGGGCAGTGTGGGTCCAGTTGGTCCTATATGTAGGCAGCCAGACCTCAGCCTGTGGTTACTAGAGGAACAAAGAAAGGGAACACCCCAGAGAGCAGAGGCTGGGATCAGGTTTTCTCCCCAGGTGTGGACCAGGGAAGAGACCAGGAAACTGAAGTAGGAGTCCTGAAGTGCTCTTGGAGAAGGAGCCACCAGAGAAGCCTCCTGCTCCTTGACCATCTGGCTATAGAACAGGCGTAAGGGCCACTCCATCTCTCTGGTGGGACAGAGACTCTGGACAGAGGATGAACTTGGGCTTAGAGGCTGAGTGGGACAGAACTTACCTACCTGACATTGGGCTCAGGGCTGTAGTCGGGAGGCCCAGGAGATGGGGCCCAACTAGCACAAAGCAGAAGTTTCTAGTCAGCTAAGCAATTTGGAGCCTTGGAGGACACAAGCAGAACTCAAACCATCCAATGCCTAAACCACTGTCTTCCTCCACACAGGGTCTCTGGGTGAGTTTTTTAATCAGGAGCCACGTGCCCAGCACGACAAACCCATTAAAGGATGATGTGATAAGTACTTTGTATTTAATTGGTCCTAATTCCATTTTGTATGCTTACAGTCACTTTCAGGGAGGACCACTCAAGGCTCAAATGCCTCTTTTAGGAGTTAGAAAATGTTAAGTCTTGATGACTTGACTTTTCCTTACTTAGGGGACTAAGGGTAAATGCAGCCACATCAACAGAGCAAAATTAGCACCCAGGGCAATCACATCTTCTCACTAATTTAGGCAAAATGGTCCTTAAAATTTTTCTTAATTATTCAAATCATTTCTATAAAAAGATTTTTTTTCTCTAAACTCAAGAGATTCTGTCTTCTTTGTTTGGTTTATGAAGGTCTAGCTTTGTATTAAAACTTGAAAGCCCAAGGCTTCCAGTGAGTCGCGCTTATCTCTGCGCTAGCTCCAGGCATGAATTATCAGGCTCCCAGGCTACGGGATAAAAGTCATTTTATAACTGATGTATGGGATAACAGAAGCCCGACAACTTTGAGACATGTGACTTCATCTCATATTGTCATCTTTAACAGTTTATGAACTGTTAAACTCAGTGGTATGTTAGAAATAACGAGACAGCCGGGCGTGGTGGCGCATGCTTGTAATCCCAGTACTTTGGGAGGCAGAGACCAGAGGATCCGGGTTCAAGGCCAGCCTCAGCTCGCGCACGCACGCGAGCGCGCGCTCTCTCTCTCTCTCTCCCTGTCTCTCTCTCTCTCCCTCTCCTCTCTCTCTCTCTCTCTACTTAGTGAGGCCCTCCGTAACTTCGTGAGACCCGATTTCAAAATACAGTATAAAAAAATAGGGCCGGGGGCAGAGCGCGGAGATAGAACGCCCCTGCGTTCAATCCCCGGTACCGCAAAAAAAAAAAAAAAAGAAATAATGAGACAATAAGCCGGGCGTGGTGGCGCATGCTTGTAATCCCAGTACTTGGGAGGCTGAGACTGGAGGATCCAAGTTCGCAGCCAGCCTCACCTTCTTAGTGAGGCCTCTGCAACTTAGTAAGACCCTGTTTCAAAATAAGGAATAATAAAATAGGGATGGGGGTGTAGCTTGGAGGTAGACTGCCCCTGGGTTCAATCCCCAGTACCACACACACACAAAAAAGAAATAACAAGACAACAGCACATTTTGAGGGATTAATGTCAAGCCTAAGTTAAAGTTGCCAAATAATTTACTTATCACAAAAATATAGTATGCTTATATTAAAATAAAAAGTCATGCTTCATACGGAAGAATAAAAAAGATATCTAGCCTGGTGTGGTGGCGCATGCTTGTTATCCCAGTACTTGGGAGGCTGAGACAGGAGGATCACAGGTTTGCAGCCAGCCTCAGCTACTTAGTGAGGCCCTCCACAATTTAGTGAGACCCTGTTTCAAAAATAAAGAATAAAAAATAGGGCCAGGGGTGTAGCTCAGAGGTAGAATGTCCCTGGGTTCAATCCCCAGTACCGCAAAAAAAAAAAAACTAAAGTTAATAAATAGGATCTCAGAGGCTGGGTGTGGTGGTGCACGCTTGTAATACCAGTACTTGGGAGGCTGAGACCGGAGGATCCGGGTTCACGGCCAGCCTCAGCTAATTAGTGAGGCCCTCCGCTACTTCGTGAGACCCGGTTTCAAAATAAACGATAAAAAATAGGGCCGAGGGTGTAGCTCAGAGGTAGAACGCCCCTGTATTCAATCCTCGATACCGCAAAAATAAATAAATAAATACATACATACATAAATAGGATCTCAGTATGCATACTGTTTTATAACTTTGGAAACTCTTTTATAAGTGAATAATTTTCAACACATACATAAATAGAGAGTAGTTGATAATGAACCCTCAAACTTGGTCAATCTTGTTTTATCTATATCCTTATATCTCTTAGCAGTGAAGCATTTCATCTTTAAATACAGAATTTTAAAAATAATAACACACCATCATCACATTTTGAAATAATTATAAAAATTTCATAGTATCATTTAATAACTGGTCAGTGCTCAGATTTCTTCTATGTTCCCATATGAGTGTATGCTTAGACTTATAATGGTAATATAATATATTGCAATGTATTAATGTTTCTTTTAAGTCTTTTAATTTATAGATCCTTCTTTTTCTCCTGTTTACTTTTTTTGTGTGTGTGGTACCGGGGATTGAACGCAGGAGCGTTCTACCTCCGCACTACGCCCCCGGCCCTATTTTTATACTTTATTTTGAAACCGGGTCTCACGAAGTTGCGGAGGGCCTCACTGAGGAGAGAGAGAGAGAGAGAGAGAGAGAGAGAGAGAGAAAGAAACAGGGAGAGAGAGAGCGAGAGAGGTGAGACTGGCCGCGAACCCGGATCCTCTGGTCTCTGCCTCCCAAAGTACTGGGATTACAAGCATGCGCCACCACACCCAGCCTCCTGTTTACTTATTAAAGATATATTTTTTAAATCTTTTTTATTTATTTATTTATTTTGCAGTACTAGGGATTGAACCCAGGGCATTCTACCTCTGAGCTATACTCCTAGATCTATTTTTTATTCTTTGTTTTGAAACAGGGTCTCACTAAGTTGTGGAGGGCCTCACTAAGTAGCTGAGGCTGGCCACAAACCCAGATCCTCGGGTCTCAGCCTTCCAAGTAATGGGATTACAAGCCTGCACCATCACGCCCAGCTATAAAATCTTTTTTACTTTCTTCTCTATACTGTTAAAGTCTTAATATATCACTCACATTTCCCCATCATTCCATTGTATGGGTCTTTTATAGTTTACTTCCACACTCTCCTATTGTTGGATAATTGTTTCCAATATGTTCCCAATATTCAGTCTACTGCCATAAATACCATAGTTCATACATCTTTGAAGACTTCTTTCTTTTTTTAAGAAAACTAGTAGATACACAATTACTGATTGAAAGAGTCTCTCTCTCTCATTCTCTCCCTCTTCCCCAGTGCTTTTTCCAATGTTTTGTTTTACTTCTAAAGTAAGGTATGAATTTACTTTTGAATTTGATTTAAATTTAAACTCTCCAAGCTGGGCATGGTGGGGCACGCTTGTAATCCCAGTACTTGGGAGGCTGAGACCGGAGGATCCGGGTTTTCGGCCAGCCTCAGCTACTTAGTGAGGCCCTCTGCAACTTACTGAGATCCTGTTTCAAAATAAAGAATAAAAAAATAGGGCTGAGGGTGTAGCTCGGAGGTAGAATGCCCCTGGGTTCAATCCCCAGTACTGCAAAAAAAAAAAAAAAAAAAAAAAAACCTTTCCAAATTCAGGATATCTGTAGTAAATATTGGCACCATTTCTTTCCCGATAGGATTGGGTAAACAGTGTCTCTCACAGCAGAAAGGGCAAGGAGAGATTGATGGCAAGATAACTATTACAGGTGTTCATAGTTACGCAGCAGGTTGAACTGGAAAGTGTTGTTTGTCCACAGTGGCCCACTTCTCTGGCTTGATGAGTCACTTCAGTTGAGCTGCAAATGAAACCCTCTTTTACATGATTAGTGAAAACCCTAAGCACATAAACAGAATGCCTTGGGAAGTGCGTTCATTCCTTCCTTGATGGCTACGTTCAAACTATAGGGCTACAAGAAAGGCTACACGTCCAGGAGAGAACATGAGGGGTTGTTACTGCCCTTGGAGATTTCATGACTTCCTTTGAAAGCCTCAAATTAAAATGAGGCTGAGTGCTGGGCATGGTGGAACATACCTGTAATCCCAGTACTTGGGAGGCTGAGACAGGAGGATCCCAGGTTCAAGGACAGCCTCAGTAACTTAGCAAGGCCCTCACCAACTCAGTGAGACCCTGTTTCAAAATAAGAAAATTAAAATGTAGGCCTGGGGGTGTAGCTCAGAGGTAGAATGTCCCTGGGTTCATTCCCCAGTACCAAAACAAGGAGGGTGGGTTGAGTGACTGGAAAGGTGGTGGTGGGGGGTAGAGATAAAACAGCCATGAGTTGGTAATCATGGAGGCTACGTGTTGGATACATGGTGGTTCATATTCTTATTCTCTCTAATTTGGAGTATGTTTGAAAAGGCATGTGCATCATAAAAAATTAGAAAGTGTCTCAGAGCAATGTGGCCAACCCATGACCATGAGCCCCTGGGTGGCTCTGCAGCACTCCAAGTACAGCCCTTGGAACAGGCAGGGATGAATTAGGTATCACAGTAAGTAATTGTGATGGAGTGTCTTAAAAGTAATAAAACGTTCTTGGAAAGATTTCAAATGCTATTCCATGCAAGCTTGTGACACTATTCACTTTTATTTAATGCAATAAATGAATGACACAGGAATATTTTAGAAGGAAAATCATTGCAGTTCCTTGGCATGATGCTGGAGGGTTCTCCTTATACCCTTGGCCAAGGGGACCACCCTTGCGTTGGAGTCTTAATAAATTACACAAGCACAACCAAGCAACTTTACAATTAGGAAATCTGACTGTCTGTAGAATCTGAAATAGAAAAGGTACTGAAAACATCTGTGTTGTAACAAACGGGGGTATACAATTTAAGACTGACACTTATTTTTTTCTTTTTAACCCATTAAGTCCAAAGTTCTCAATTCTGTGAGTCTTTTTTTTTTTTTTTGCAGTACTGGGGATTGGACCCAGCGGCATTCAACCTCCATACTACACCCCCAGCCCTACTTTTTTATTTTGTTGTTGTTGTTTTGTGGTACTGGGGATTGAACCCAGAGGCATTCTACCTTTGAGCTACACCCCCAGTCTGATTTATTATTTCTTATTTGGAAACAGGATCTCGCTAGGTTGATGAGAGTCTCACTACTTGCTGAGGCTGTCCTCAAATCTTCAATCCTCCTGTCTCAGCCTCCCAAGTACAGGGATTACAAGTGTGCACCATCATGCCCAGCTTTTACTTGTTTATTTTGAAACAGGGTCTCACTGAGTTGCTGAGGCTGGCCTCCAGTCTGTGATCCTCGTATCTCAGCCTCCTAAGTACTGGGATTACAGATATGTGCCACCATGCCTGGTTCAATTCTGTGAGTATTTCAATAAGATTGATACAGGTGCACTAAAGTTGGAAATCATAATCTAGAGCTTATATATTATTACCTTAATATTAACTTATATTATAATTATCATGTTATAATTTAATTGTATTCTTATTATGTAATTATTTTATATAACTATATCATATTTTATAAACTATATTTAAGTTTTTATAGGTGTTCTACATCTAGGATGATAGGACAAAATGGGTTAAAACTTCTTTTTTTGGAGGTACTGGGGATTGAACCCAGGGGCATTCTACCTCTCAGCTACACCCCAGCCCTATTTTTTATTCTTTATTTTGAAACCGGGTCTCACTAAGTTGTGGAGGGCCTCACTAAGTAGCTGAGGCTGGCCGTGAACCCAGATCCTCCGGTCTCAGCCTCCCAAGTACTGGGATTACAGGCGTGCGCCACCATGCCGGGCTCTTAAAACTTCTTTAGAAAGTCAGGGATCGATCCCTGAGGACCTCAGAGGAATAATATATAGCAAGCCACCACCCAAGGTGGCTCTAGAAAATCATGTTTCTGAAAAATTTTTTTTTTGGTACCGGGGATTGAACCCAGGGGCATTCTACCTCCAAGCTACACCCCCAGCCCTATTTTTTATTCTTTATTTTGAAACTGGGTCTCACAAAGTTGCAGAGGGCCTCACTAAGTAGCTGAGACTGGCCGCGAACCCAGATCCTCTGGTCTCAGCCTCCCAAGTACTGGGATTACAAGCATGCGCCACCACGCCTGGCTAGGTTTCTGAAATTTTAATCGTAGGATGAATCCCATGCCCTGGTGAGGTAAATTTTTGATATAAAGAATGCTTATTTTAGTTAGACAGATATTTGAGTTCTTAGATGCTTCCTCATGGTAGGCTCGGGACTAGGAGTTGAAAACGCAAAGTCAAGTCACATACCCAGCTTCAGAGCAGATCACACACAGAGAAAAGGGAAAATGTAATTTTATGAGTCAGAAACCACTAGCAAGCAGATGGCTGATTTTTTTTGTCCCCACATAAACTAGAAACTAAAAACTAAAACTAGAAACTAGAAAACTAAAACCCTTAATGGATATAAATCAGATCTTGATTATAAAAGGCCTCATTTCATAAAATAATAAAGATTTTATCCCTTCAAGGGATTCCTCATTTCATGCATAAGGAAACAAAGAATGAACGAGGCATATAAACTCAAGGTTACATTGAAATCATAGCTTTTGATTACATAAAATGGTAAAACATAAAATTCACCCTCGTAACTTCCCTCATCAAGTAAGAGAACATTTTACATTCTCTGTGAAAAATGCATTGTATTTTGTCTGCCATCAACAGCTGCCTGGTTTTTTTTTTTTTTTGGTGTGTGTGTGGTACTGGGGATTGAACCCAGAGGGGGGGTTCTACCTCCAAGCTACATCTCCAGCTCTATTTTGTTATTTATTTTGAAACAGGGTCTCACTAGGTTGCAGAAGGCCTCACAAGTTGCTGAGGCTGGCCGCGAACCTGTGATCCTCCTGTCTCAGCCTCCCAAGTACTGGCTGTTTTCTTTCTTTTTTTTTTTTTTTTTTGCGCGGTACCGGGGATTGAACCCAGGGGTGTTCTACCTCGAAGCTACACCACCGGCCCTATTTTTTATCCTTTATCTTGAAACTGGGTCTCATGAAGTTGCGGAGGGTCTCATTAATTAGCTGAGGCTGGCCACAAACCCGAATCCTCCGGTCTCAGCCTCCCTAGTACTGGGACTATAAGCGTGAGCCACCATGCCCGGCTGGCTGTTTTCTTACCAATACCAAAGTGTGCTCTCATTTCATTTAGAGTCTGTCTAGAAATAAGTTCTAATACCATGGTGAGCTGAGGTCAGCTTGTGTCAGATCCTGAAGGCCAATCTACACATCTCTTCCCAATTCCAGGTTTGGTGACATTGTATGGGCACTTGAAATCCAATATGGTAGAATATTTACACCACAGATATTGGCAAACACTACACAGGGGAATTTTGTTGTTGTTGTTTTGGTACTGGAAATTGAACCTAGGGGCATCCTATCTCTGAGCTGCACCCGCAGCCTTTTGTATTTTGAAACAGAATCTTGCTAAGATACTGAGGGTCTCACTAAGTTGCTGAGGCTGGCCTTGAACCTGTGAACCTCCTGTCTCTGCCTCCCAAGTACTGGGATTACAGGCATGTGCCACCGCTCCCAGCCCAGGAGTTTTTTATTTTTAATTTTGGGGTCCATGCTTAACAGTCACAGTTTAACATTTATAGTTTCAATCTGTTTCTAAGTGGTCACAAAAACTCATTGCATCTGCTAAGGCGCTGATAATGTCCAACATTCTCAATATGGATCTGCATGACCTGGCCCTTGCCCACTGCTTAGGCTTTATTTTGTGTTCTTTCAATCGCTTACTATTCTTCAGACTCACAGAAATTCTTTCCTCTCGCTGGAAAGCATGTGCTTCTTCCCAATCTTGGTCTTTTTACAGTTCTTTCTGTGCCCCAACCCACCTGCCCCTAATTAATACCCACATATCATTTCTGTTCATAGCTGAATTTCCACTTGTTCGGGGAGCAGTTCCTTGGCTTTGAGCCCTGGTCACACTCCAGAGTTCAGAGCTTTCCTAGCACTCTAACCCAGAGCTTGGTAAAGCTGATCACAGTTTGTAACTCTACTTCTACCTGTGATTCTTTGATTCGGGGCTACCTCCTTCTTTGGGCAGTGACTCCAGTGGGAGGTGGGGCTATGTCTGTCTGTGCTTCATGCGTTTCCCTGGTGATCAGTAGACACTGGGCTTTTAAAACATACGTACCTAGGAAAGAGTTCAAAAATTCAGAACAATATACAGAGTAGTATGATAGACACCTGTATACTTCTTCACCAGCTTTTTCAAATTTCAACATTTTTCCAGAATCACTTCAAAAAAATTTAAAGAACAGAAACATTGCTATGCTAAGTAAAAGTTTTATGAATTCCTTTCAATCCCATGGCCTTCCTTTCCTTTCTGGAGAAAAACCAGCATTGTGAAGGTGTTTTGTATCCTTTCTCTATACGAACAAGCCATAATTTGCATGGGAAGATCCATCTAAATGCATATTTAGAAAAGCTATTACTCAGCTTTGGAGGCAGCATACATGGGTGGCCCAAACTCTTCTATCAGTTGCTAAAACAGAGACCTTTTATTTATTTGTTTGTTTGTTGGTTGGTTGGTTGGTTAGTTGGTACTGGGGATTGAACCCAGGGGCCTTCTACCTCTGTGCTACACTCCCAGTCCTATTTTTAGTTTTATTTTGAACAGGGTCTTGCTGGGTTGATGATAGTCTTGCTACTTGATGAGACTGTCTTTGAACCCGGGATCCTCTTGTCTCAGCCTACTAAGTACTGGGATTACAGGCATGCGCCACCCCATCCAGCAAACAGAGACCTTTTATTTTTTTATTTTTTTATTTATTTTTTTTTTTTTGAGGTACCAGGGATTGAACCCAGGGGCGTTCTACCTCCGTGCTACACCCCCAGCCCTATTTTTTATACTTTATTTTGAAACCGGGTCTCACGAAGTTGCGGAGGGCCTCACTAAGTAGAGAGAGAGAGAGAGAGAGAGAGAGAGCTGAGGCTGGCCGCGAACCCGGATCCTCTGGTCTCCGCCTCCCAAAGTACTGGGATTACAAGCGTGCGCCACCACGCCCGGCTTGAAACAGAGACCTTTTAAAAGTTAAAGATACTGGAAGTGAGCAAAAGACCCTTACTCATGAGAATTTATGAATGGCATGCCCCTTGGATAGAGAATTGATGCTCTATTTTGTTTGGAAGTTCCAATATATAATGCGAGTCAATCATTTTATACTCTTTTAAAAAGTGTCTGTAGTTTGTTTAAATTGATCTAAATTCTGACATTAGCTTGAATTTTAGACCTTTAACTCCATTAATATAACATGACACAGAGGGAGTGTTGACTGATGGTGTAGTGTGAACAGCCAGGGTGGGATCTTCATTAACCCTAAGATCTGAGCCTTGTGATCCTCAGCATCATGGGGAACCTGTTAAAAATGCAAATCCTAAGACCTACCAGAGACCTACTGTATGAGAATCTCTGAGCATGGGGCCCAGCAATCTATGTTTTGACAAGTCCTGCGGGTGACTTGGTGGCATGTTAACATTTAAGAACAACTGATCTTGATCTAGGGAAGCAACTTAAGCTCTTGTTTTTTTTTTTTTTTGTGGCACTGGGGATTGAACCCAGGGGCATTCTACCTCTGAGCTACACCCCCAGCCCTATTTTTATTTTTATTTGGAAACAGGGTCTTGCTAGGTTGATGAGAATCTCACTTCTTGCTGAGGCTGTCCTTGAGCCTGCAATCCTCCAGTCTCAGTCTCCCAAGTACTGGGATTACAAGCGTGCACCACCACGCCCAGCGCAACTTAAGCTCTTTAAGCCTCAGTTTACTTATCTGTAAAGTAGCAACCACAATATTATTTATGGCACAGGTCTTTGTGAGGATTGAATGTTAATTAACACATGCTGGGGGTGTCGCTCGGAGGTAGAATGCCCCTGTGTTCAATCCCCAGTACCGCAAAAAAAGAAAAAAAGAAATTTACTCAGTTTTAGGCATTATTCTTTGTACCTATGTCTTAGCTCATTTAATCGTAAATCCTTAAATTAGCTTTATCACCAATAAAAGAAGATCAGAAAAGTACCTGGCACATAGCAAATACTCAATAACCTTTAGTATTATATTATTATTATTACTGCTTGAGTTAAAAAGATTAAATGAGATGTTATATATTTAGTATTTAGCATGACATCTAATACATAGCATGCACATAATATTAATTATTTGCATATGAAAGTATTTATTTAATGGATACAAATTATTCACATGGGTCCTTACCCATGTAAGCGGGGGTGGGGGGGTAGGCCAAAAAGATAACTGATAGAGAAACTCCCAATGGAAAAACAGTCACCATAGAAAAAAATTTATAGATCACATTTCAATGTTTCTTTCTCTATTTTATAGATAGGAAGCCAAGCTTTTTGAACTAATTGGGAGGACCACCAAGGTAACTAACTACTGTCTAATTAAGCTGGTAATAGCTGCCCTCTATTGGAGAGACCGAAAGCCAGAAGAAACCTTGCCCGTGAGGAATTTGGAAGACAAACGACTCTCAGTGGTGGGAGCCTGGATGCTTTTGACCCCACGAAGTAGCTCAGAGAGTCAGCCATGTCTGCTGGTGTCTGAGAGGAAGATGAGGAAGGTACGACAGATGGAGAACAATAGTTTGTCAGGAAAGTGCTAACTAATACTGGGGCATCTGTAATGTTCTAAAATTTTGCTCTGAATTGTGTCACCTAAAATAAAAGTCACTAGCAATTGCTCTGTGATTTTATATAGAGAATTCCTTTCTATTGGAAAAGGATTTTGCATAGGAATGTCTCTATCTGTATGCTATGAGTGGGAAACCAAGCCAGTGAAGCCTTTTCTACTCGCATTCTTATCCCCAGCTAAACTGACTACTTCCTCTTGTGCCTCCCCAAACAACATTGGCACCTGGTACCCTTGGAAGTAATAATCATTTTCTTTCTAGACTTGGTCTTGGTTTCTTTTCTTGGTCTTATCTTTTTCTTATAATGTCTAATAGAAATATAATGCAAGCCACATTTGTGATTTTATCTTTTCTGGTAGACACTTAAAAAAGGAAAAAGGAAGCCAGATGTGGTGGTGCACGTCTGTAATTCTAGTACCTGGAAGGCTGAGACAGTGCACAGACCCCTCTGTGCACTGCCACTGCTCCCTTATTTTATTGAATACCCTCCAATTGCACCCAAGGCTACTGCCACCTCCCCCATCCTTCCAGTGCCACCCCCCACAGGGCAGGGGAACAGTATTTCTGACTTCAGGAATCTGTGCAACTGGTAGCAAAGGAAGAAACCAGAAACATTCCTGCTGGCCCAGAAGAAAGTATGCAGCTTTGTAGTGAGCTGCTGATGAAGAGAAGCAGGTTCTAGGAGCAGAGCCAGGCCCCTAGCCAACAGCTAGCAAGAAAATAGGGAGCTTAGTCTTATAACCACAAAGAACTGAATTGTAACAAAAGTGAGCTTTTAAAAGGATCCTGAGCCCCAGGGAACCACAGCACAGCCTCCACTTTGAATTTTCAGCCCCGGGGAGATCCTGAGCAGAGGTCCCAGCCACACAGTGCCCAGACTTCAGACCTACAGAACTGTGAGCTCATACATGGGGTCCTGTTTTAAGTGTGTGGTAATTTGTTACACAGTAATGGGAAACTAATAGAGCAAATAAATGTCATAATTCAGCAACCAGCATCCAGCTGGTGGCAATGCCTATAAACTTCAGGCTTAGTCCCCAAGAGGATATAGTGATCTCTGAATATTCGAGAAAGTCAAGCCCGTGTCACAGTGGCCACATATATTAACCAGGCCATCTGGGTATCAGCTATCTGGTGTTCGGGTCATTCTCTTTTCCCCAGTGCCATTTGTATCAGAGGGAAGGGCTGAGAGGCAAGGAGAATGACAAGCAGCTACCAATAAGTTTGAGATACTTATGTTGTAAAGGAGTGACTGCTGATTAAACAGAAGCAAACGTCACAAACAATAATAGTGTTATGGTTTGAATCTTCAATGTCCTCCAAAGGCCATGGGTTAAAGGCTTGGTCCCCAGCCCATGGCACTATTGGGTAGGGGTGGAACTTTTAGGAGGTAGGGCCTACTGGAAGGAAGTTAGGTTATTGGGGACTGTCCTTGAAGGGGATATTGGGAACACAGCCCCTTCCTCTATCTCTCTGTTCCCCATCTGACCTGAGTTGAGAATCTTTACCCCCCACACATTGCCCCCGTGATGTCCTGCCTCTAAACAGGCCTAAGACAATGGGACCAAGTGACCACAGACTGAAATCTCCGAGCTAAAATAAACCTTTCTTCAAGTCAGTTTTCTCTGGTATTTTGTCACAGTGATGTAAAGCTGACTACCACAAATGGCGATGACAATAAGGGCAGCCATGTTCATTGGGTTTGTATTCTGTCTGGCACATCACCCCGTGCCTCATTGTATTTTCACCACAGCCCTGGAAGGTAGACACTATCATCTTTGTTTTACAGATATGGACTCTGGGTTTTAAGAGGTAGGAGGTTTAGCTATAAAACCAGACAATAAAAGTGATTAGGAAGAAAGAGGAGGCATTCTTGGATGAAGCACTCTTTAGAATGGGCCAGCTTGACTCTGAGATGTAGCTCTTGCTCCTGAATGACAGAGAGCTTCACTTCCTCTCTCTGTAACAGGCTCCCTTTATGCCCTTTTCTCTAACGAGATGTGTTTCCCAGGTGGTCTTTACTTTTGCTTTTCACTCTTTCCTCCACATGCGTCTTTGGAGAAGTCATCGAGTCCCATGACTCCTAATAATACCTCTGGTCCAAGCCCTGAGTGGTGCGTCTCTATCCGATTCTTCTGAGCTGCCGCCCTCCACTGACATTTCCACTTGGATGTCTCCCTAGCCCCTCCAGTTCAGCTTGTTAAAATGGAGTTCATCATTGTGCCCTGAAAACCGGCTCTTCTCCCCAGCTCTCTAACTGCCAATGATTCCATAATGAATGGCCATTCCATAAGGCTCCAGGCAAAGACATGTCTTGCCTTCTTTTCCTTTATCCAATTGACGGTTAAAAGTATCTTTCCAGAATGTGTACTCAACCATTCCTGCTACCTTCTCCAACCTCCTGGCCTCTTTAGTCCATTGATTTTTTTTTCTTTTTTTTTTTTCAGTACTGGGCATTGAACCCAGGGTGCTCTAATGCTGAGCTACATCCCCAGCCCTTATTTTTTATTTTGGCAGAGGGTCTCACTAAGTTGCCCAGGCTAGCCTCGAACTTGTGAGTCTCTTGCCTCAGCCTCCTGAGTAGCTGCACTGACCACTGATCTTCTTGACTTCCTTCTTTCTCCAGTTTCATTCTATGGTACATGGTCCCTTGTCACTCCACTTTCCATCATACTGATTTGCATACCTTGAAGAGATCATCTTCTTTGTCTTGCACTGGGAGACTGGGCAGTATTGGAGAAACTGTGCAGAAGGAAGCGGAAGGTTTTGGTGAGGGCAATAGTTCAGGCACAGAGACAGACCAAGGGCCCAAGCAGGGGAGTTTATGTATTTATGTGTTTATGTATGTATGTATGTATTTATTTATTTATTTTTGCGGTACTGGGGATTGAACCCAGGGGCATTCTACCTCTGAGCTATACCCCCAGCCCTATTTTTTTATTCTTTATTTTGAAACAGGGTCTCACAAAGTTGCAGAGGGCCTCACTAAGTAGCTGAGGCTGGCCGCGAACCCGGATCCTTTGGTCTCAGCCTCCCAAGTACTGGGATTACAAGCATGTGCCACCATGCCTGGCTAGCAGGGGAGTTTATTAGACAATGCAGGGAGCTGGGCTTGGTGGTGCAGGCCTGTAATCCCAGTACTTGGGAGGCTGAGACAGGAGGATCGCAGGTTCTCAGCCAGCCTCAGCCAATTAGCAAGGCCCTGTGCAACTTAGTGAAACCCCGTTTCAACATAAAAAATGAGGGCTGGGGGTATAGCTCAGAGGCAGAATGCCCCTGGGTTCAATCCCCAGTACCATGCACATGTGCGTGCACACACGCATACACACACACACACACACACACACACACACACACACACACACAAAATGCAGGGATGGGGATGGAGATGGCTATGGGGTAAGTGGCATAGGGATGGGGTCTAAAGAGAATTTAACCCCACCCACTGTTGGGCGAGTATAGCCTTTATGGGAAAATACTGGGACAAGGTCAAATAATAGTTATGAAGGGAGAGAGAGAGGAGTGAGGGAAGTAGGTGTTATTATGGGAACACTAGAAGGTTAGGGAACAGAAAACCTGTCTGCGTGCGGTATGTGAATGAGGTGGTCATCGAGGCCATGCAGTCTGTGGGCAGAATGTCCCTGACAAGGTTGTAACGGCCCGGGCGGGTCGAGCATGACAGGGTGGGAGAAGGGATCTGCATTACATTTTCTTACAGGAAGATGAAGTGAAAATAGAACTCCTTGTCTCAGTTTCCACTGAGGCTCCAAGACCAAGGATGCCCAATACTGTTACATGTCAGGGCAGTGTACCAGCCCACCTATGGACGGCATCTAACGATGTAGATGAAAGCAGGCTTTCTGAGTCTTATCTTTGCTGACCTTTAGCTGCGAGTCCTTCCTGTCTGACTCCCGTGTCGGAGCTCCAAGGGGAACTTGCTAGGTATCTTTGGGACCCAGGCAGACTCATGCTGGGGGAGGGAAGTATATGTGAGTCTGGCTGAAGCGAGCTGCGCCACTACAGCAGAGCCCTGCAGTTAGGGGGGAACCACATTCAGCCTGAGCCAGGCCAAAGCTGCATTTTTCCAGGGGCCAAATATAAAACCCACAGGAAGAATATGAGTCTGGGTTGTTTTCAAAGGAATGCAAACCCAGAGGGCTTCCTGTAAGGAGTGTAATATCTTTGGCAGAAAGGGGTTGGAGGTACCGCTGCATGGAGAAGCAGAGGGGGGTTGCTAATCGCTGGTTAAGGGGAGCATTGACTGGGGCAAAGGAATTCCAATTGGAAGAATCTCTAGGGAAGGGTTTGAGGAAACTGCAGATGCTGAATAGGAGAATAAACAGCCGGAAACCTCCGCCAGAGCCACAGGGCAGCTACACCAGCTTATCTGTGTTAGTCAAGAAAGAGCTCCACTCCCCTTACCTTCCTGTGATCTCTGCTTCCTTCCATCCTGGAGGACCCACTGGCAGCCAAAGAATGGGGGGAGAGAACTGGGGTCAGGAGGAAGTGGCACCAATGGGGAGATGGCCCTGGGCCCCACTGTCCGCTATAGCTCCTTTAGTCTAAAGCATATCCAAGCTTGCAATGAAGTTTGGAGTTTTAGTATAATAGTTCTGGGCATATTATATTATAAATTGAGGCTGTAATTTGGGGCTGAAGTGACCAGAAGATATTTTGCAGTCTGAGATGATCAGACGATGAGAAGACCTTTCAATTATTTCATCTGGAGGGGAGGAAAGAGCTGACCCAAAAGAGGATTCAAATGGTCAATCGAGGGAATGTAGCTCAGGGGTAGAGTGCTTACCCAGCACCCATGAGGCTCTGGGTTCAATTCCCAGCACTGCAAAACAAAACAAAACAAAAAACAAAAAAACAAAAACCAAATGATCAGTGGGGATGAAGAGTGAGTTCTCTCTTTGCACCCTAGGGGTCCAGCTTGCTCAGTGGGATAAGGCGACTAGTGTCATTGAGAACACGGATCATCTCCATCCACAGCCAGGTCTCAGCCACCAAGCCATGGGGGACACGCTCTCCTATTCTCTGCAACGCCTCCTTGATCCCTACACTTCACCCCCCCCAGGTGAACTTGTCTGAGTCTTCATAGAGAAAGTCAGATTCATCAGATCAGAGGACACCCTGCATTTCTTCTGTATTGCTAAATGGAGCTTAAAACTATAGAGTATTGATTGTTAATTAATACATATGTTACAAGTATACAATGGATGGTTCCACTATTTAATCTCTTTTCTTTTTTTTTTTGGTACTAGGAATTGAACCCAGGGGTATTCTACCTCCAAACTATATCCCCAGCCCTTTTAAATTTTTTATTTTGAAACAGTGTCTCACTAAGTTGCTGGGGGTCTTGGGTCTTGAAACTGTGATCCTCCTGTCTCAACCTCCCAAGTACTGGAATTACAGGCGTGTGCCACCACTCTTTTAAATTTACTATTTAAAAACAATATATTTTCCTAGGAAGGTAGACTATTTCCTCCATAATCTTATTTTCAGTATTGGTTTGCTTATCATCTTATTTCCATATAATACAAAAATAAACTTTTAGCTTGATTTGAATTTGGGGAACTTATTATATTCATATTAAAATCTATGAACAGATCCAAAGTCAAATTTTAATTTATGTATATTGCATTCTATAAAATATGTCCACAAGATTACCATTTACATGGTAAGTACTTCACAATATTTGAAATGGGGCATTTTGTGTCTTTGCCATTACCCTCAGAGAGCCTGAAGAGTCTCAATTCTCTTATTCCATCTAATTACAACTTCATTTTAAAGGCAGTCGGGAGCATATATACCCTGAGCATTTAAAAATGTTACATTTAATGTATCTAATGAGTTTTTAATTCCAGTATAACTAACAAAAATAATTGAAAAACGGAATTGCTAATGGAAGCATGCCTCTCTGTGAAAGTAATTTACATTATCATAAAAGAACTCTAAGTTCATTATAGAAAATTTGAAAATCACAGGAAAGTATAAAGAATAAAACAAAAATCCAACATAATCACACCGCCACTTCCAACCTATTCTTGATATTTTCTAGGCTTTTCTATTTTTCAAAGATGGTAAAATAGTGCACACACTTTGTAAAATCTGGCTGTTCTCCCCACTGAATATTATATTATATAAAGGCTATGTTTTTTCCTTTGCCTCTTAATAATCTCGAACAATCTAGTTTCGATGACTGAATTGTAGTCCATCACTGTGTGTTATAATTTGCTAGATTATAAAATATATTCTGTCTGATATAATACATCCTTCTATTATAACTTATTTGGCAATTATCAGTGTGCTTATTTTTAGAAAAATAAAAATCTAAGCTGGGCGTGGTGGCGCACACTTGTAATCCCAGTACTTTGGGAGGCGGAGACCGGAGGATCCGGGTTCGCAGCCAGCCTCAGCTCTCTCGCTCTCTCTCTCTCCCTGTCTCTCTCTCTCTCTCTCTCTCTCTCTCTCCTTAGTGAGGCCCTCTGCAACTTCGTGAGACCCGGTTTCAAAATAAAGTATAAAAAATAGGGTCAGGGGCGTAGCACGGAGGTAGAACGCCCCTGCATTCAATCCCCGGTACCACAAAAAAAAAAAAAAAAAAAAAAA
>PVJS01041252.1:0-18044 GCA_004027185.1 Glis glis
AGGCCCTCCGCAACTTCGTGAGACCCGGTTTCAAAATAAAGTATAAAAAATAGGGCCGGGGGCGTAGCGCGGAGGTAGAACGCCCCTGCGTTCAATCCCCGGTACCACAAAAAAAAAAAAGTAAATAAACACCAAAATTAGAAAAGAAATAGACTTATAAATAAAAACCAAGTCAGGCATGGTAGCGCACGCTTGTAATCCCAGTACTTGGGAGGTTGAGACAGGAGGATCACAGGTTCATGGCCAGCCTCAGCAACTTAGTGAGGCCCTCTACAAATTAGTGAGACTCTGTTTCGAACTAAAAAGATAAAATATGGCTGGAGGTGTAGCTCACAGGTAGAGCGCCCCTGGGTTCAATCCCCAGAACCAAAAAAATAAAAAGAAAAAAAAATCTTCATGTCCATTCACAAGTCATCTTTTGCTCTATGAGTAAGTTAAGGTAGGGTATTCATAAAGAGTAAGTGATTTCCTATTCTGAGTATTTGCTAAAAAAAAAATTACCTTGCTAATTTACTGAGATACTGCTCTTCAGCAATTGAAGACATAGAATTATTTCCTACAGTTTCATCTCCAATACTTCCAGATGGTATAACTTCTAATTGAACATCTTTCATGGCCAAACCAGACTCTTTAGAACCAACGAAATCTTTTCTTGCTGAAACCTCCAAAGATGTCAGAATCTTCATTTTTTCCTTAAATTTAAGATAAAACAATTAATATTACCATGGAAACAATCTCTATGAAAATTTGGCTTAGCAAATTGGCCTAAACCTCTAAATTTACACACATTCACAAGTGATCAGTCTCTAAATTTTTCACGAAAATAGATATAGCACAAAAATTAAAACTAGCCAGTGGTGGTGACACACATCTGTGATCCCACCTTCTCAGAAGATTGAATAGGAACACTGCTAATTCCAGGCAAGTCTGAGTGATTGAGTGAGACTCTGTCTCAAAATAATAAATAAAAAGGTCTGGGGATGTAGCACAGTTGGTAGAGTGTCATGGGTTCAATGCCCGGTAACACAAAAATAAAAATAAAGATAAAAAATGGACTGGGAAGTCAGGCATGGTGGCGCACACTTGTAATCCCAGTACTTGGGAGGCTGAGAAAGGAGGATCACAGGTTCAAAGCCAGCTTGGCAACTTAGCAAGGCCCTCTACAACTTAGTGAGACCCTGTTTCCAAATAAGAAATAAAACCAGGCTGGCAGTGTAGCTCAGAGGTAGAATGCCTCTGGGTTCAATTCCCCAGTGCGACACACATACACACACACACACACCAAAAAAAAAGGACTGAGAGCCAGGTGCGGTGGTGCACATCTGTAATCCCAGTATTTGAGAGGCTGAGACAAGGAGGATCATAGGTTCGAGGCCAGCCTCAAAAATTTAGAAAGGCCCTCAGTCACTTAGCAAGACCCTGTTTCAAATAAAAAATAAAATAGGGCTGGGGGTGTAGCTCAGAGGTAGAACACTGCTGGGTTTAAACCCCAGTACCACAAAATAAGGATTAGTGATGTAGCTCGATGGTATAGCACTTATGTAGTATGTTTGAGACTCTGGGTTCAATCCTCAGTTTCAAAGAAAACAAAGAAGAAAGAAATTAAAACTAGTCAGGTGCAGTGGTGCATGCCTAGCTACTTGGGATCCTAGCTACTTGGGATACTGAGTCAGGAAGGATCATAAGTTTCAGGCCAGCCTGGGCAACTTAGTGAGACCAGGGATTTAGCTCAGTGGTAGAGCTGTTGCCTAGCGAGAGTGAGACCTTAAATTCAATCACCAGTGCTGCAATAAAAATAAAAAGTCAAAACTGCATTTTATTAATGCTCTCCATCATAATCCTGACAATACAGAGCTCATTAAAGAAAAAAATTTTGTCCAAGCTTACATTTTGAAGGAGCTGGGTATCAGAATGTCCTTGCTGCAGCAAGTCATCTTTTTTGCTTGCCTTGCTCTGATATGCTGTACTTTTTTCCATACCTTGATCCTCCTTCTTACTGTGTGCCAAATTTGGCTTAGTCTTTTGGAATTTCCTTCTTATCAATTGTGTTGGACTAGGAACATATGGTTTATTTTCATATCTAAAATGAAGTACAAATCATGTTCAAGAACAAAATCTGAATTTCATGTTGATGAAACAGCTGTTAATTCTGAACACAAACAATTCTAAGTTCAAAGGATTATATATAAACTGGTGATAAAACCAAGTACACAAAATCAACCCCTAGATTGCTGATTTGAAAGGAAAAACATAAAAGCTTTTATAGCTTCCACTTTCTCTATAGCCTAGGGAATAGTTTTATAATAATATGAATCTTTTTTACTTTTATTCATTGGTTCTGGTGTGTGTTTCATGCTACTTTAAGTGATTTTTAGAGAAATTTACTAGATGCCCAAAAATGCCAGTATATGAAAATGGATTTCATAGCAGTACTTAAAATGCCTTTCACTGGGCTCCAGAGGATGAATAAATACACAATGGTTACAACCACCTGGTTCTTCTGGCTCAAGAGCAGGCCTGAGGTCAAAAGTCTATTCTCCTACCACATGCCTCAAAGCTCACATGTCCCTGGGTTCAATCCCCAGTACCACACACAAAAAGTCATGATAATAAGAAAAAAATAGGACTGGGGGTGCAGCTCAGAGGTAAAATGCCCCTGGTACTGCAAAAAAATAAATAAATAAATAAAAGCTCAGCTGGGCATGGTGGCACAGGTTTGTAATCCCAGTACTTGGAGGGTTAAACCGGAGGATCCGGGTTTGCGGCCAGCCTCAGCTACTTAGTGAGGCCCTCCGCAACTTAGTGAGACCCGGTTTCAAAATAAAGTATAAAAAATAGGGCCGGGGGTGTAGCTCGGAGGTAGAACGCCCCTGGGTTCAATCCCCAGTACCGCAAAAAAAAAAAAAAAAACAAATTGTCCAAAGCAATCTAAAATCAATAGCATCTTATAATCAGAGTATATAACTTGGCTAAATTCTATTTCTATGACTTCACCTAACTAAAGAGATGATAAAAGGCTGCAATAATCTCTTCTAGACTTCCTTCCCACCCAAAATCAAGGTCATTCTAAGTAAATTCATAGGTACTGAAGACATCTTGGAGAAAATGAGTAAATACTTCAATAATACATGTCCTATTTACAAAGATAATACAGTAAATAACATGGATCGTGAACCACATGCAGAAAGGTGCTTTTACAAAAGAAGCTAATGCACCCTGTTTTACTACCAGTAAATATGCAGACTGCAAGTAATAAAAGTGTTAATGAGAAAATTTCTTCACCTATTAGTGTATCTCATTTAAAATATACAAACCATACCATCTGGCTCAGATGGAGTTCCTCTAAATACAGCATACAGTAGTTCATAGCACTTCCTATTTATGAATTTTAGTCAGTAGGTTATAAATTTATAAGTAACAAAAAAATCTAAGAACCTCTGTCTACTATAAAAGTTTACCTTTAAGCCTAACGGTATGGTGGCACATGCCTGTAATCCCCATACTTGGGAGGTTGAGACAGGAGGATCACAGGTGAGAGGACAGTCTCAGCAAGTAGTGAGACGCTCATCAATCTTGTGAAACCCTGTTTCCAAATAAAAATAAAATGGGGCTCAGGGTGTAGCTCAGAGGTAGAGTGCCTCTGGGTTCAATCCCCAGTGCCACTAAAAAAAAAAAAAAAGTTTAGCTTTAATACCAAAAATGCGAATGGTTGCCAAACTTTCAGAGCAATAGCCATATGATTCTTAGAGTAGATTTAAGTAATTATTACTTTATCCTTTCATAAAATTTTCAGGATGCAAAGTTACATAAAATCAATTATGAACAATCCAACCTTTATCTTTCAAGTTTTAGGCTTTTCTCATTAAAAGCAAACTTACTTCATCTTTTCATCTAAAACATTTCTTTCATTAACATGAAGGTTTTCTACAGGAACCACATGACTTTGATTTTCGTCCATTCTGCATTCTGAAACTTTGGATGATACAACTTCGATTTCCGTTTCAATTTGAGAATTGGACTGAAAAGACAAAACCATATTAGTATATATGTATAAATATTTTTATGGCAGAACATACCTCCTAAATATTTCAATCTTTAAAAATGGTATTTAGATTGTGCTTTTTGTTTTTGTTCTCTTTTGGTGCTGGGATCAAACCCAGGGCCATCTACCACTGGAGTTAAAACTCCAGCCTGGATATCTATTTATTTTAAAATTAAAATTAAGACTCCAACTAGGTATCCAATATATTCAAAACAAGATTGCTTAGTTCAGAAACAAAGTTGCAGTGATTATTGCAGTAATGTGTTTATACAACACTTAAATCTGTTGTAAAAATTTTTTTAAAAATTGAATGTTTGGACTAGGGGTATAAGTCAGAGGGAAAGTGCATGCCTAGCATGAACAAGGCCCTCGGTTACAACCCCAGCACCAAAGAAAAATTTAATAGGTTTCCTTCCTTCTTTCTTTCCTTCTTCCCCTCCTCTCCCCTCCCCTCCTCTCCCCTCCCTCTTTCCTTCCCTCCCACGCCCAGCTGGGTGTTTTTTTTTTTTTTTTTAATATTTTGAGCCAGGCGTGGTAGCACACACTTGTAATCTTAGTACTTGGGAGGCTGAGACCAGGGGATCCAGGTTCATGGCCAGACTCAGCTACTTAGTGAGGCCCTCTGCAACTTAGTGAGACCCTGTTTCAACATAAAGAATAAAATATAAGGCTGCGAGCCGGGTGTGGTGGCGCACGCTTGTAATCCCAGTACTTTGGGAGGCAGAGACTGGAGGATCCAGGTTCGCGGCCAGCCTCAGCTGTGTCTGTCTGTCTGTCTGTCTGTCTGTCTGTCTCTCTCCTTAGTGAGGCCCTCCACCAACTTCGTGAGACCCGGTTTCAAAATAAAGTATAAAAAATAGGGCCGGGGGTAGCGCGGAGGTAGAACACCCCTGGGTTCAATCCCCGGTACCGCAAAAAAAAAAAAAAAAAAAAAAAAAAAAAAAAAAAAAGGCTGCAAATACAGCCCAGAGGTAGAGTGCCCCTGGGGTTCAATCCCTGGTACCGCCCCCCCCAAAAATTTTGATTCAAATAAAGAATACAATCTCTTTATATCTAGGTTTTACCTTCTTAAAAAGAAAAACAAAAGGAAAGACTACCTGAAATGAACACTTTTAGGCATTATACTACTTAAGACTTTTTTTCTAATATCAAAGATTCATTAAGGGATTAGTTTAAAAAAGAGAAAAAGCCGGGCTTGGTGGCGCACGCTTGTAATCCCAGTACTTGGGAGGCTGAGACTGGAGAATCCGGGTTCGAGGCCAGCCTCAGCTACTTAGTGAGGCCCCCCGTAACTTAGTGAGACCCTGTTTCAAAATAAAGAATAAAAAATAGGGCTGGTGGTGTAGTTCAGAGGTAGATTGCCCCTGGGTTCAATCCCCGGTACCACAAAAAAAAAAAAAAAAAGAGAAAAGATTGCCGGGCTTGGTGGCATACACCTGTAATCCCAGTACTTGGGGAAGCTAAGACTGGAGGACTGCAGGTTCAAAACCAGCCTCAGCAATTTGGCAAGATTCTGAGCAACCTAGTGAGACCCTATTTCAAAATAAAACTTAAAAAGGGCCGGGAAAGCTGGGCATGGTGGTGCACACTTGTAATCCCAGTACTTGGGAGGCTGAGACAGGAGGATCTCAGGTTTGAAGCCAGCCTCGGCAACTTAGCGAGGCCCTTCACAACATAGTGAGACCCTGTTTCCAAATAAGAAATAAAATCGGGGTGGGGGTAAAATGTGGGGGTAGAATGCCTGTGGGTTCAATACCCAGTATCAAAAAAAGAAAGGGCTGGGGGTATAGCTCAGAGGTAGAATGCCCCTGAATTCAATCCTAGTACTGCCAAAAAAAAAAAAAAAAAAAAAAAAAAAAAAAAAAAAAAAAAAAAAGGAAAGAGAGACAAATAAAGACTGGTTAAATTGTTATTCAAAACAACATATGGAGCCGGGCATGGTGGCGCACGCTAGTAATCCCAGTACTTGGGAGGCTAAGAAGGGAGGATCACAGGTTCACAGCCAGCCTCAGCTACTTCATGAGGCCCTCTGCAACTTAGTGAGACCATTTCAATATAAAGAATAAAAAAATAGGGCTGGGGGTGTAGCTCAGAGGTAGAATGCCCCTGGGTTCAATCCCCAGTTCCACAAAAACAACAACAACAACATACAGTTATGCAGAAAAAAATGACAAAGTCCTTTTTACTGATATGGAGAACCACTTATATTATTAAGTGAATAACAGAAAGTTATAAAATAACATATGTGATTTTATAATTCAACTTAATCTAAGTATACATATATGCAGGCATGGAAATTAATTCAATAAGACAGGCCAAAAGGTTTTCAGTGGTTATTACAAGGTGGTGAAATTTGGGTATTAAATTATTTCATTTTGATTAAATACAATGAATCGTGTCACGGGGGGGGAAAATATCTTTTCACTTGAAAGAATCTAGAATAGTAAATTTGAAACAAAATTGGATATATTATGTATTTACTAAGGAAAATAAGTGTGAGATGACTACATCCTAAGCCAAGTCTGAGCTATGACTTGACAAACAGATAAATAGATGATAGTTTTTTTTTTTTTTTGCGGTACTGGGAATTGAACCCAGGGGCACTCTACCTCCAAGCTATACCCCCAGCCCTATTTTTTATTCTTTATTTTGAAACAGGGTCTCACTTAGTTGCGGAGGGCCTAAGTAGCTGAGGCCGGCCACAAACCTGGATCCTCCCGTCTCAGCCTCCCAAGTACTGGGATTACAACTGTGCGCCACCATGTCCAGTTTATCATTTGATATTTTAATATACATTAAAAGATTCAATGTAGTTACAGAGCAGTAACTCACCCCCAGGAGGGATTTCCTTTCAGTTCCTTCTCGTTGTGGTATTGTTCTCTCCTCCATAGTCACGCCTTTGGCTTCATCCTTTTCTACTGGCCTCTGTCGAGCCTTTTTCACATTTGGTCTGGGTCTCTGAAGTCGGCCCCTCATTGGTAGAGCAGTTTGTGTAACACTTTCCTTAATTTCTTGTGAGAAAGTGTTTATCTTATGAGTCCTACAAAAGGAGACAGATAGAAAGACGGAGCTTAACTATAAAAAGTTGAAAACTACTGTAAAAATATATAATTTGAACCAGGTGCAGTGGTGCAAGCCTGTAATCCCAGTATTTGGGAGAATGAAAGAGAAGGATCGAAGGTTTGAAGCCAGCACTCAGTAACTTAGAGATTCAAAATATAAATAATAATAATAAAAAGGACTGGGGATGTAGTTCAGAGATAGAATGCACCTGGGCTCATTCCATAGATCCACCCACACACAAAATAAATATATATAAATTACACACTATATATAATCTGAATTGCTAATAAACTCTCTTTGAAAATACTTTTTACTATTCAAGAAAAATTACTTTCTAGCCGGGCATGGTGGTGCATGCTTGTAATCCCAGTATTTGGGAGGCTGAGACAGGAATATGGCAGGTTCGCGGCCAGCTTCAGCTACTTAATGAGGCTCTCTGCAACTTAGGGAGACCCTGTTTCAAAAATAATGAATAAAAAAATAGGGCTGGGGGTGTAGCTCAGAGGTTGAATGCCCCGGGTTCAATCCCTAGTATCACAAAAAAAAAGAAAAATGACTTTCTGATTATAAAAATATTTTATAAAAGAAGTTATGTCAATCTCAAAGGGTAATACTTACATGATACACCTAGAATAACAAATTTATACAGACAGAAAAGAGAATGGTGGTTTCCAGGGACTGAGAAAAAAAGGCACTGGTGATAGCTACACAACAATGTGAAAATATACTTTCTTTTTGTAGGGGGCACTGGGGATGAACCCAAAGACAGTCTATGTCTGAGCCACACCCACAGACTGTTTTATTTTTCATTTTGGAACGGGGTCTTGCTAAGTTGCTGAGGCTGTCCTGAAACCTGCGATCCTCCTATCTTAGCCTCCCAAGTACTGGGATTATAGGAATGCACCACTGCACCACCCCGCGCAGCTTAACCATGTGAATATACTTGATGTCACTGGGATCGACGCCTAAAAATGGTGAAAAGGGTAATGAATTTATAGTGTGTGTGTGTACGCTTACTAGTGAATTGCTTTGAATAGAATCTTATATTAAGTGGCTAACAATGAAGATAAGACAGTAAGCGTTAAAAGGTGTCATATTCAATCTAGTTTTCTATTTAGGCAGTCTGCCTTATCAATTAAAAAAGGCACATATTCCTTATATTCGTTTTAAAATACATTAGCACATTTTAATAAAAATGAAGAAATATCTGAAAAACATCTCTTTATTTTAGTTATTCAAGGAATTCATGGTTTACCCTGTAGGAAGAGCTAAGTCATTTTCCTGGGTTTGCGCTGACGGAGACTCCTCTTTAGATTCACAGGACTTTGGAGGGGAAGGATCCCTTTCAGTCTGCACACATGGTAGTATCACAGCATCCTCCTCCTCGTGACTTGATGTATCGTTATCTCTTGATGTCAGAGAAGCCACATCCTAAGGGAAAAAAAATTTAATCCAGAGTTGGTATAAGTATAGGGAAATATTGCTAAGGCAGAAGGATCCAAGCTCAAGGCCAGCCTGGGTCACTTAGCAAGATCCCGTCTCAAACTAAAATGTAAAAAGGGCTGGAGATGTAGCTCAGAAGCAGAATACTCCTGAGTTCAATCCACAATACTCCCCCTACAAAAGCATAGGGAAATAAAAACTTCCATATACTGTTAGAATAAATGGATATAGTCTTTGTAGAAGATAATAGGGAAGTATCGACAAAAATTTTAAATTTCCAGCAATTTCACTTTTAGAAAATTCATCTTATAAAAATACTCCAACAAGCCGAGCATGATGGCACATATCTATAATCCCAGTACTTAGGAAGCTGAGACAGGAGGATAGCAGGTTCAAGACCAGCTTTGGCAATTTAGCAAGACCCTGTTTCAAAATAAAAAAAGAAAAAAGGGCTGGGGGTGTGGCTCGGAGGGAGAATGCCTCTGGATTCAATCCCCAGTACCAAACACATACAAAAAGTACTTTATGTATATTATTATTATTATTATTATTATTATTATTATTGCGCGGTACCAGGGATTGAACCCAGGGGTGTTCTACCTCCGAGCTAGACTCCTGGCCCTATTTTTTATCCTTTATTTTGAAACCGGGTCTCACAAAGTTGCAGAGGGCCTCACTAAGTAGCTGAGGCTGGCCGCGAACCCGGATCCTCCAGTCTCAGCCTCCCAAAGTACTGGGATTACAAGCGTGCCCCACCACGCCCGGCCAGCACTTTATGTATATTAAACACCCAATTTATGAGTATTAACATTTCATTTCAAAGTTTTTGATGCTATACCACACAATTACTTCATTAACTTGTTATACATCAAGTAAATAAAATATCTATTTTAACTCTTATCAAGCATGTTATTTATTTATTTATTTATTTATTTATTTATTGTGTGTGTGTGTGTGTGTGTGTGTGTGTGTGTGTGTGTGTGTATGTGTGGTGCTGGGGATTGAACCCAGAGGCATTTTTACCTCTGAGCTATACCCCCAGCCCTATTTTATTTTTTATTTCGAAATAGGGTCTCACAAAGTTGCAGAGTTGGCCTAAGTAGCTGAGGCTGGCAGCAAACCTGAGATCCTCCTGCCTCAGCCTCCCAAGTACTGGGATTACAGGCATGCGCCACCATGCTCAGCTCATATCAAGCTTTTAACTTTTCATTTCACTCTCACAACAGAGTAAAATAACTTTTATTTCTATTCTTCCCATGAGATTCTTATAAAAACTCCATGGAACAATGAGGCATGTTAATCATGGAAACAATATTACACAAAGTAAAAACTAAATGAAGAAACTTGTAAAATTTTAAAAATCACAGTAACTAACTCCCCCTACACACACACACACACACACACACACACACACTTTATCTATCTATCTATCTATCTATCTATCTATCTATCTATCTTACTCACATGTTGAGAAGGGAGAGTGTCAGCTTGTTCACTGTCCTGCTGTATGGCAATGGTCTCTGTTTTATCAGTTTCTAATTTCTTCCCAGGTCCATATTTTTCTGCTTTTGTAGTCTCTTTCTTTAAAGCTGCTCTTGCTAAATTTGGTTTTGGTCTCTTGAATCGACTTCTCACAAAAGGTGCTGGTTTAACTTGAAGGGGCTTCTGTTCTTGAGGAAGAGATTTGCTTTTGGAACAAGGATTATCAAACTTTAGAATGAACTGAAGGGTAGCAGGAGTGGAATCTTAGGGCAAACTTAGACTGGCAGTAAATATTTAATGCTAACTTTTAGCAAGAAAACAAAAACTATTTGCTAGATCCTAAAAAACATGAGTGGTACAATCCAGGTACGGAGCCCAAGGAAGTACATTGTCTTTACACAAAACAATAGTCTGTCAAATCCAGGCTGACTTAAAAGAGTGTGTGTTGCATACAACTTTGTATGTGTTAGTAATTCTCACAATACACACTGTCAGAATGACCTCACTATCTTCCAGTCTTCCCAAAACTGTCTTAAACTTCCTAACACTATCCTGTATCATTTTATACCTTGAAACCTTACTTAGACATAATCTAATAGCTTACATGCTTTTTCTTTAAAAGCACACAGACCTATAAAGTTGTACCTTAAATTAATATTTGAAGATTGATCTGGAACATCTGAAGGTGGTAGCTGCTGGTCTTCTGTTTCACCAAGTTCAGAAGCCTCTGAAGAAGTCTTGAAATGACTTAAGTGACTGGATACTTCCATTTCAGATTTTTTTTCTTCTATAGGTGTGTGAATCACTGGTAATACTTCACTGCTAACAATCTAGAGAAACAGTCACAGTAAATCAGCATTTATAGATTCTGCAAGTATTTCATACATTTCAAAAACACATGCCTATTTTCTAAACACTCCTTTAAAAATTTAGAAGTTTGGTTTTAATTTTTAAGTAAAATTTAACATACAAATGTTAAAACCTAAAATTGAGTAGTTTTTATGCTGTATATTATGATTTTTTTCAAACCACAAGTGCCAGTCTCTACCAAAAAGAATGTCAGAATAAAAACCTTAAAAATGTTATATAAGCATGAACTTCAACCAACATGAAATTTGTAACAAAAGAAACTTCTATAAGTGGAGTAAGTGAAGTAGGACAGGAAATGAAAAGCGGACAAGAGATATGGCCAAAAGAAATAATTCCAATATAAATTCATACTAAGATTCAGCTCAATTTCCTGTACTCCTTTTATGTAAAAGAGAAACTTCAAATAGCCAGTAGGAAAAGAAACTTTTCAAGCTGGGCATGGTGGTGCACATCTCTAACCCCTGCCTGTATTGGGGAGACTGAGACAGGAGGATCAAAGGTTCGAGATCAGCCTCAGCAACTTAGGGAGACTTGTAGCAGCCTAGAGAGACCTTGTTTCAAAACAAGAAAATAAAATGGGCTGGGGGTATAGCTCACAGGTAGAATGTTCCTGGGTTTAATCCCCAGCACGAAAAAATTTAAAAATCCAGTTTTTCAAGGACCTAAACATAAAACTTTAAGATTGGTATTAGGTGTGGTGATATGAATCTATAATCCCAATACTTAGGAGACTGAGACAGGAGAATCTCAGATTCAAGGCCAGTCTCAGCAACTTTGCCAGATCCTCCACAACTCAGTGAGACCCTGTTTCAAAATTTACAAAAGGCTGGGGGTGTAGCTCATAGATAGAATGTCCCTGGGTTCAATCCCCAGTACCAAAAAATAAAAAAAATTGGGGGTGAGAAAAGATATCCTTCGAATTTAAGATATTTTAAGTGTTGTTGAGCAATAATCATGGAATTATTTTGATAACTTTTGTCTTTAAAAAGTATCCAGAAAAAGTTTTAAAGGACAGAAAAATACATACCTTCATATCCAGTGAAGGCATGGTAATGTGGTCGCCACTACTTCTCTGCATTACATTTCTTTCAGTTTGTCTTGAAGTACCAAGTTCTTCTGGTTCATTTTTCCTTGGAGAAATGTCTATTTTTCCAGTTTTTTCCAAATCTGCCATTTCCTCAGTAACACCGATCCTTTCAGAGTCTCTCACTCTCAAGGAAACTTCTCTTCCCGTCTCTTTGAAATCTGTCTCCATTTCCTCAATGGCAGTCATCTGTCCTGCTATGGTCTCCATCAGAGAAATGTCTCTTTTTCCAGTTTCTTTCACATCAATCTCCTGTCCCCCTAGGGCACTGTCCTTCGTAAGCACCTTTTCCCCTTGGGAAGTTTCTCTAATTTCTTTCAAATGTGTTTCCATTTCACCTGTAGGTTTGAACTCCTCTGGAACCGTTACCAGTGCAGATATTTCTTGTCTTTCAGTTCCTTCCAAATCTGTCTCTCTTTCCTCAGTGGCATCAACCATCTGTAGTGTCCTCATTCTTGTCTCCATTTCACCCAGAGGCTTGACCTCCCCTGGGCCATTTTCCTGTGGGGATATTTCTGTTCTACTTTCTTCCAAATTTGTGTCTATTTCCTCAGTGCTATCCATCACCTCCGGCATTTTATCCCTTGGGGAAATGGCTCTTCCAGTTGCTTTCAAACCTATCTCCGTTTCCACACTGACACCAGTCATTTCTGGCATCTTCTCCATTGGGAAAATCTCTTTTCCAGGTGCTTCCAAACCTGTCTCCATTTCCACAGGGACGTCAGTCATGTCTAGTATCTTTTCCCTTTGGGAAATCTCTCCTCCAGTTGCTTCCAAATCTGCTTCCATTTCCACAGGGACGTCAGCCATTTCTGGCATCTTCTCATTGGGAGAGAGGTTTCTTCTTCCAGTTTCTTGTAAATCTGATTTCATTTCTTCAGTTGTAGTAGTAGTCGTCATCACTGGTACCTCCTCCCTTGGTGGGGTGTCGGTTCTCACAATTTCTCTCAAAGCTGTTGTCATTTCCCCAGAGACAATCTCCTCTGGTACTTCTTCCTTTGAGGAAAACTCTCTTTTTCTAATTCCTCTTCTTATATTTGGCTTTGGCTTCTGAAATCGAGTCCTTAAAACTGGGACTTGTTTGAGTACATTCGTTTGATTATCCTCTTGAATGCTGGAAGAGAAAAAGACACAATCAAGATTTTTAAGCCAGACTGCCAGTTGAAGAGATGACGGCTGAGAAATCACTATGGAAACACACAAAACTCTCAAATTAAAAAAAAAAAAAAAACTAAGGAGCTGGGGTTGTAGCTCAGTGGTAAAACAGGCTTGCAGTGCCCAGGGTTCAATCCCTAGTCCAAAAAAAAAACATAAAAAATAAAACTTCCAGGGAAGCCCCTTGAATATCTGGATAAGTTTTAAAAATCAAAGGGAAAAAATTCAATCTCAAAATTATAGTAAAATTTTAAAATAAATGAATATATCTACTTATGTATAGAGATGTCTATTAATGAGGTGAATTGAAGTAGCAGCAGCTAATTGTCCAAGAACAGTCCCTTTCCAATTGTAATCCACACTAACGTATACAAATAATGGCTGGGAAAGATGCTCTGACACTTGATATGCTGGCACTATGTCAAGGTATATATGCCATCTCTACCTCTTTGACTTTTTTTTTGGTGGTACTGGAGGTTGAACCCAGGGGCATTCTACCTCCAAGCTACACCCCTGGCCTGTTAAAAAAATTTTTTTTCTTTTGAAACAGGGTCTCGTAGCCAAGCATGGTGGCGCACGCTTGTAATCCCAGTACTTGGGAGGCTGAGACCAGAGGATCTAGGGTCGCAGCCAGGCTCAGCTACTTAGTGAGGCCCTCCACAACTTAGTGAGACCCTGTTTCAAAAATAAAAAGAATAAAAAATAGGGCTGGGGGGCAGCTCAGAGGTAGAATGCCCCTGGGTTCAATCCCCAGTACCGCAAATAAATAAATAAATAAATAAATAAATAAATAAATAAATGAAACAGAGTCTCACTAGGTTCTGAGAGTCTTGCTAAGTTGCTGAGACTGGTCTCGAACCTGTGAACGTCCTGTCTCAACATCTCAAGTACTGGGATTACAGTCATGCACCACCATGCCTGGCTGCTCCTACTCTTTTTTACACAGACATACATTTGGTCATGACATACTCGATCATCTCAAATAGTTAGGAATATGACTTGAATTTTAAAAAGTCTGGCTGGACATGGTGCCACATGCCTGTAATCCAAGTATTTGGAATACTGAGATAGGAATAACAGATTCCAAAGCCAGGCTTGGCAGCTTTGCAAGACGTGGATTCAAAATGAAAAATAAAATAGGGCTGGGGTATAGCTCAGAAGTAGAATGCCCTGGGCACAATATCCAGGGAAACACACACACACACACACACTCTCTCTCTCTCTCATGACTAAGAACTAGTTCTGTCCTCCAAACTTCCTACAAAACAATTTAAACTGAGATTTCCGATGCAGACATTTCTCTAACAGGTTATATTACATAAAACAAAAGGAATAAAAGGGAAGAGTAAAATACCCAATATTTTGCTGAAATACTGAGCATATAATCACTGTCCAAAATAGACACCTTGCTCTCCAGAAAAACAACAGCACTTGTTGATTTGTGTTTTATTTACAATGATAGATAGGGAAACCAATTAAAATATATAAACAAATGAAAGATCTCTTAGTGACTTCTAAGAAAGGTCAGCCCAAGCCAAGTGTGGTGGCGCACACCTATAATCCCAGTATTGGGAGGCTGAAAATGGAGGACTGCAGGTTTGCGGTCAGCCTTAGTACTTAGCGAGGCACTCAGCAATTTAGCAAGACCCCATTTCAAAATAAAAATTTAAAAAGTAGCTGAGTGTGGAGATACATGACTGTAATTCCATGACTGTAATTGGGAGGCTGAAACAGGAAGATCTCATGTTCAAGGATAGCCTCAGCAACATAATGAGACTCTAAGCAACCTAACAAGCCACTGTTTCAAAACAAAAAATAAAAAAAGGCTGGGGGTGTGGGTTGGAAGTAGAATGCCCTAGATTCAATGCCCAGTATCACACACATATACACACAAAAAACCCCAAAATAAAAAATTTTTAAATATACTAATATTTTCATCAATCTTGTTCGGTACCCTCCAGAGGGAAAATAAACAATAGGAAATTTAGCTATGGGAAGTATGGTGGTGTACATCTGTAACCCCAGTTCTTCGGAGTCTGAGAAAGGAGGATCACAGGTTTGAGGACAGCCTCAGCAACTCAGTGAGGCCCTCAGCAATGTAGTGAAACCCTGTTTCAAAATAAAAAATAAAACAGGCTGGGGGTATATCTCAGATAGAATGCCCCTGGGTTCAAACCCAGTACCACCAAAAAAAGAAAATCCACACCCCCCCCTTTGGTGGTACTGGGGGTTGAATCCAGGGGCATTCTACCTCTAATCTATACCCTTTTATTTGAGTTGGAAACAGGGTCTTGCTAGGTTGCCAAAAGTCCTTTTTACTGGTTGGAAACAGCGTCTTGCTACATTGCTGAAAGTCTTGCTACAGCTGAGGCTGTTCTGGAACCTGTGATACTCCTGCCTCAGCCTCCCAAGTACTGGGATTACAGGCATGCACTACCACACCCAGGTGGGTTTTTATATATGGGTTTTACAAAATTTATGTAAATCTTAAGCAGTATGTAATAAATCTAATTCCGAAGAAACAAATATCAAAAATATGTAGCATTTTCACATTTTGACAAAGATATCTAATTTAATATACATGTTAAGGTATAAAGCTATTTATATTAACTCAAATTCTTTTTGCTTATTTGTTTTCTTAGAACTGGGAATTGAACCCAGGAGCATTCTACCTCCAAGCTACACCCGCAGCAGTTTTTATTTTTAATTTTGAAACAGCATCTCACTAAATCACTGAGACTGGCCTCAAACCTGTGATCCTCCTGTCTCAGCCTCCCAAGAACTGACATTACAGGCATGTGCCACCATGCCTAGCCTTAACTCAAATTCTAATTTGTGGTAAGTAGTTCTTTTCAAACTACTCTGTAACTGAGAAATCAACATGAAAACTATGACATATAAGCGTCCCTGAAAGGTGAAGTTGTACTTGTAAAACTTTTTGTGTGTATGGCACTGGGGATTGAACCCAATAGCATTCTACCTCTGAGCTACACCACCAGCCCTATTTTATTTTTTTTATTTTATTTTATTTCATAGTACTGAGGATTGAACCCAGAGGTATTCTACCTCCGGGCTACACCTGCAGCCCTATTTTTTATTCGTTATTTTGAAACAGGGTCTCACTAACTTGCAGAGGGCCTCACTAAGTAGCTAAGTCTGGCCGTGAACCTGCATTCCTCCAGTCTCAGCCTCCCAAGTACTGGGATTACAAGCATGCACCACCATGCCCAGCCCTATTTTATTTTTATTTGGAAACAGGGACTTGCTAGGTTTATGAGAGTCTTACTACTTGCTGAGACTGTCCCCAAACTTGCGATCCTCCTATCTCAGACTCCCAAGTACTGGGATTACAAGCATGCGCCACCACGCCCAGCTCTCTAATTAGCTTTTATCTAACAAATTTGAGCTCTAAAACTTTATACAAAATTCAAAATTTACATTATTGATAAAGTGCTTACCTTAGACATTCATTAAGAGTCTTGGGCTCATCTGGCTGCACATTTTCAAGAGAAGCATCTTTATTCTCAGGCTGAGATATGACATCTTTGCATTCAACATTTTCACATGACTGATCTTCCATTTGTTGAGGAATCTTAACAAAAAAATTTTTTTTACTATTTTAGACTTCACAATGAAACATAATTTTTTTTTCAGTACTAGGGATTGGACCCAGGGGCATTCTACCTCTGAGCTACACCCCCAGCCCCTGGGGTTCAATCCCCAGTACCACCGAAACAAAAAAAAAGAAAATGTTTTGTTAGCCAGGCATGGTGGTGCATACCTATAATCCCAGTACTTGAGAAGCTGAGACAGGAGGACCACAGGTTCGAGGCCAGTGTGACATAACTTAGGGAGACCCTGTTTCAAAATAAAAAATGAAATAGGGCTGGGGATGTAGCTCAGAGGTAGAATGCCCCTGGGTTTGGAAGGAGGGAGGGAAGGGAGGGAAGGAAGTGAAGGAAGGGAGGGAAGGGAAGGAAGGGAAGGAAAGGAAGGAAGGGAGGGAAGGGAGGGAAGGGAAGGGAAGGGAGGAAGGAGGGAAGGGAGGAAGGAGGGAAGGGAGGAAGGAAGGAAGGAAGGAAGGAAGGAAGGAAGGAAGGAAGGAAATACTGTCTTATTTGAGTAAAAGAAAAATGATAATGGGGGATCAACAAGTACTGTGTGCATGTATGTCACTGTCAACGTGATTTACATTATGAGACTATAATGCACAAATAAAGCATATTAAAAAAAGATAAAAACTTCAAAATTACAAAACAAAATTTAAAGAGTACTTTTTAATTGTTTTTCTTTAAGTATCTTTAAAATTTTCCATGAGCCACACTTTTATGTATCTCAAACCCCTATTCCTTTCTGCCCAATCATAAAGCAAGTAACTGTTTTAGTCTCATGTATCAGAATTACCCCATGGTGACCATCTTTGTGAATGCTTCCATTATCATAATTCCATTACAGACTACAAGAATTATAAAAGAGAAAATACAAATCTCACATCATACCAACTTATAGTCTTTTCACAAAAACTATGTAAATAATCTAAAATTCAGCCTGGCATGGTGGCACACAACAGGAATCCAAGAACTTGGGAGGGTGAGACAGGAGGGTGGCATGCAGATTTGAGGCCAGCCTTATCAACTTAGCAAGACCCTATTTCAAAATAAAAATTGAGCCAGGCATGGGGGTGCATGCTTGTAATACGTGTACATGGAGCCGGGCGTGGTGGCGCACGCTTGTAATCCCAGTACTTTGGGAGGCGGAGACCGGAGGATCCGGGTTCGCGGCCAGCCTCAGCTCGCGCATGCGTGCGCGCTCTCTCTGTCTCTCTCTCCTTGTCTCTCTCTCTCTCTTTACTTAGTGAGGCCCTCCGCAACTTCGTGAGACCCGGTTTCAAAATAAAGTATAAAA
>PVJS01041253.1:0-18045 GCA_004027185.1 Glis glis
ACTGAATTAGTGGTTGCTCCGATCCTAAGACTCCAGCTCTTAGACCGTTCGACCAGCTACTGGTTCCTCTGACTCTCCACGTGCAATCAGAACCTGGGACTACATTGCTTCAAACTGTAAGCCCATCTGATAAATCCCTTTTTCAAATATACTCATTCTGTGTATTCTGTTAATCTAGAGAACCCTGTCCAATACAGGATGAAAGTAAACAAACCCCTTCAAGGCAGAACTTTTCCCTTTATTTTCTACTTCAATGATGTTACAGCACAATGATGTTACCACATCTGCAAACAATCCCACTCACATATAGGTTCTTGTGATTCAAAGTGACATAAAGAATTTATAATAAATTTTTGGAGAAAAAGTTAAAGTCTAGCAAAACTAATTACAGAACCATCTCTCCTTTAATTAAGTAAGTTAAGTTTATATTGAAGGCAAGTTACTGCTGACCTGAAATTATAAAAGAATCCATAGGAAAAGCACTTCGTGTGATATTATGGCCCTAGCATGAATGAACTGATTTGTTTGTTCTTCTTTGCTAAGGTCAAATACGAAAATCTTAATAATTTCAATAGGCACCTGTCTTCTAACTTGAAGAAGAATCAAGAGACATGGTAATCTCAAAGCTGACAGTTATAACATAAAGCCCTGACAGGCTAGTATTCAATTAAAAAAACATTTTTATTACATTTTTAGTAATATGTATTACTAAAAAGGCTAAAACTGTTGGAAAAAATATAACAACAGCACAAAGTAAATTAAATATATAAAGTCATCTTTTATACAACTTAAAATATTAAAAAGTATAGCAGAATTTCTAGGCTTCTCCAAGTATGGATTCCTCCATTTCACCTGCCCTTGAGACAAGTGATTTCAAACTTTTGAAAACTTTCTAGTTAAAATTCACTTTTGATCTTTCCACATCCATGTTCTGATAATATAAGTAAAACTACATTCACACTGAACTAAAGAAGGAGAATGTGTTTAAATATGAGAAGCTTTGCCTTTCAAATCACCTCTTCCCACAATCCACAGTCCTAGATAAAGTAATTTTTACAGTCTCTGTCTTCATTCTTCATTCCTGTCTTTCAGAGGTTCAGGGAATATTAATATAGAATATAATTTATTCCTTTCCAGATTTATTTGGAAACAAAGTAGTTATATAAAGAAGGAATTGGGCAAAGAATCTTTAGTGATATAAGAAATCTTTATATATACCTATAATAATGAGGGATTGAATTCTACATTAATATTTCTAATTAAGACAACTCCTCCATAATTATTCGAGTCTCTTCCCCTCTCATGCCCACCTATGATAAAGATTCTGGATTCATATTTGAGGAAACTTATCCCTTGGTCTACTGTGGATATAACATATAACCCCTCTCTTCAAACAAAATCTTCCATCACGTTGGAACCCAGCAAGAAATCATAGATATTTTTTCATGAGATATCCACACATTAGAAGTAACAAGAGGTTGATTTCTAATTGGCTTCCTTTGCTGCACTTGTGGGAGGAAGGTATCTATGATCCTGTTTATGAGAGCCTGATGCTGAGAGAACCAATTCTCAGGCCAACAAGTTCCCAAATGTCCTCCCTTTCCTCTGTAGCTCCCTGTTATATAATAATTACCTCCCTGCAGCCAAGAAAATCTACAAACTAAATATTCTAGCAAAGATTCTCAAACTTATTGGCTTAATGTCTACTTTTCAGGAAAATACAAATTGCTCAGCATCCCCCTGGGCACCTCTACCTTATTTTTATCTAACACTCCAAAATTATACTTAAAGCTACCACTGCCCCCCCACTCATTCCAGCACCAGCTACCCTGTGTGGGGGCAGAATCACTGATTTTGGAAACTTATGTAGATAGAGCTTGCTGGGTTGTGTTTCATGTATTTTTTCAGTAGTTCTCAACTCTGACTCTGTATTAGAATTATCTTGGTGATTTTTTAAAATATAGATACCTGGATCCTACACTTAGAGGTTCAGATTCAATTACTCTGAGATGAGACCCAAACTTTAGTGTTCTGAAAAGCTTAAGGATTTCAATGTACATCCAAAGTTGGTTTAAATGATGTGCTTATAAGAAATTAATATAAGATATGAAGAAAGTTAGAGGTATACATATACATTTGTAAGTGAAGTTATATGGATATTTATATACATATATACGTATATACGTATATATATACGTATATATATATATATATATACACACACACACGATTACTTCATAAACTTTATAGGGTCCAATCAAAGTATTCTTTGAAATTATGAGATTAGCATTCTAATAAATAATATATCATAGACAAATCTCTTTAGCTTATGATTCACTATAAGAATAAAATGTAGCCTATTTTTAATTTCTTGTTTTAACAGTAAATAATAGATACTTTCAGTCTGTTGTGGTGGTACATTCCTGTAATCCCAGTAGTTTGAATGTTGAGACAAGATGAGTTCAGGTTCAAGGCAATTTAGCGAGACCCTGTTTCAGAATAAAGGTGCTGGGAGTATATTTTGGAGGTAGAATGCCCCTGGGCTCAATCTCCAGTACCAAATAATAATAATGATAAGAAGAAGAAGAAGAAGAAGAAGAAGGAGAAGGAGAAGGAGAAGGAGAAGGAGAAGGAGAAGGAGAAGGAGAAGGAGAAGGAGAAGAAGAAGAAACACTTGTATTTGAGTATACTCATTGTAGAATAATTAATATGAAACAACTGTATGCTTTTAATTCCATGAAACTGGGATAGTAAACTAACAAGTACCTGCTCCTTTTAAATGAAATTCAGTCATGAAAGTTATGATTTATTTCTAAAATAGGTGTTTATATGCCATCAAAATTGAAGCATACACCTTTATTGTGTAGAACTCTTTTTAAGCAGTGTTTTTTGAATAAGGAAAGCTACACCCATCCGTATGTAGGCATCCAGCTTGACATGACTGTAGCTTTTCTGATTGTAACCACCATCATGCCTCCAAGGTGACCCTGGCATGTACTCCAGACCCTATAGAATAAATGAAGTCATTAAGATAGCAGGGCATTTTGTGCTAGGCAAGACTGTTTCTTTCTCTTTTCTTTTTGTGGTACTGGGCACTGAACCCAGGGACATTTTACCTCTGAGCCACAACTTCAGCACCTTTTTACTTTCTTTTTTTTTTGAAACAGGGTCTCACTAGATTGTCGAAAGTCTTACTATGTTGCTTAGGCTGTCCTCAAGCCTGAGATCCTCCTCCCTTAGCCTTCCAAGTACTAAAACTGTTTCTTAACTGATATTTGACATGTTAGTAGTTTATGAGAAAGCTCAGGTATACTCTGGTTGGCTGTGGCTCACTTTTCTCTAGCCTAGAACATAAGCCCTTTCCTCCTCTCTCGGGTGTGGAGATCCTCCTGTCTTGCTGCTGTTTTGTTTGTAAGTCTCTGATAAATTGCATTCTGTAAAATCCTAGATTCTTCTGTCTCTTTCTTCTGTCTCTTCTGGCTTTGGCTGCCAGTTTTCATATACCAGTTTTCTTTTTCCAAAACACTGTTTCCTCTAAAAAGGCAATACTGAAAATTTAATACCAAAGAACTGATTTGGCTATCTGTATGCTCCTTTCAAATGAAGGCAGTTTCAGAGCACTGTCTTTCCTAGTGACTTTGTCAGGCTGGGTGACTGGTAAACAACAGGAACACGGTGGGAGGCATGTCTGGATAACAGGAGGAACAAAGGTGGACACTATCACACAAGTAATTGTGTGCACTGGAAAAGGTCGGTGGCAAACACAGGAGGGAATATAACAATATAACAAGGACCTGGAGCCAGTCAATTAGTAGTTCCAAAAGAAAAGCAGGTCACATTTGCCTAGACCTTTACTTAAAACAAGCAAATTGCAATTTTTTAAAAAGTCCAATAACAATTTCATTTTACCTCTTCTCCTTCTGATAGAACAATGCGATTAAACTGGTAGAAACTTAAACCATGTTAATTTGAGGAAGACAAGGATTCAAATGGGAGACATTAGAAGAATGATAATGTTTTATTTTGATTGACAGTTTTGGCAAGAAACTTTCAATTTTCTAAACAGTATTTCACTGTCACCTCCCAAATACATTAAAGAATTTTATGTTAAAAGAACACAATAAAATTGGCATTCTTACAATGTGATCATTGAGGGTGAAAGGCCTGGAAAAGAAATTTGGGACGACAGTGGAAGCTCGAGGGACTTTCTCTTCAGACAAGATAACATAAAATAAAAGCATAGAGGAAATGGATAAAGCATGCAGATAAGAATCAATAAGATCTCAGTTTCTGTCTGTCTGTCTGTCACACACACACACACACACACACACACACACACACACACACACACAGGAGCTTCATCATGAATAATCAGGGCTATGAGCAGCAGATGGGATGGCAGCTCAGGGAACCACTGGAAGCCCATACACACAGTCTAGAAATACAAACACTCCTTCATTCATTCATCAGGTATTCCTTGGGCTATTACTAACAGTATGTCAGGGCATCAGTCTCTCGGGGCCAGCCCGAGAGAGATGGGAAGCTGACGGGGGAGCAGACGCCGAAGGGCCGAAAAGAAACATACCTCGGACGGGGAGTCAAGTCTAGCAAGATCTCGTTTATTAGAAAGCCACATCTCTCTTTTATAGTAGAGGCAATACAGGAAGTTCGCAATTAGTAGGGTGTGGCACCACGACCCCCTGTGATCTATCATAGGTAGATGCGCCTGTCGTCTGTGAGCACGGAAGGAGGTAACTAACTATCACAGCCCTCCTGAGGCTAGGTGGTACTACCTGTGGGACCTCCCCCTGAGGAATTCGCCAGCGCCATCTTTGCCATTAATATGCTGAATTACTGCCACGTGGGAGAGGCCCGGTACTCCAGAGCAGGCTTCTGCCAGTCCACCAGGCCCTTTCATGGCACTGGGTAGAGGGCCCAGCAACAGTAGACATCTGATAGGTGCTGGTAAGTAGCATTAAAATAATACAACTTCATAAACACATATAGCCTGGGAATACAGGCTCAGAATAATACAATCACTTTGACTTTTTATTAGAGCAGGTAAAGCTCAGTTTGAATGGTTATGAATGATAGTGGTATTAAAGTGAACACAAGCAGGAATATATGGCATCAATGATATTCTAAGACACTTTTGAAGAGGATGGCAAACCTAGTTAAAAAAAAATCTGCAAACATTCTGGGTGATTTTATTTTGTTTTAATTTTTTTTTTTGCAGTACCGGGGATTGAACCCAGGGGTGTTCTACATCCGCGCTACACCCCCGGCCCTATTTCTTTATACTTTATTTTGAAACCGGGTCTCACAAAGTTGCGGAGGGCCTCACTAGGTAGAGAGAGAGAGAGAGAGAGACAGGGAGAGAGAGAGAGAGAGAAAGAGAGAGAAAGCTGAGGCTGGCCTTCCCAAAGTACTGGGATTACAAATGTGCGCCACCACGCCGGCATTCTGGGTGATTTTAAATAATCAGTCAAAAATAAAAAGTTTTAGAAAGCAAGGAGAAAAACAAAGAGCAATAGAGAGAGCAAAAGTCAGAAGTACATGGGCATGTGGTCAAGGCGGTCCAGGTCATCAGAGGTCAAGGACGAGATCTGATGTCTACTCCAGGGGATGAAGAATGACCAGGTGTGGGCAGAATCCATAATTGACAAAAGTACCTGCTTCCAATTACTGCCATCACCTCTGTCAGTCTGGTGTTCTGGCCCAATGAAAGCCAACAGAGTCAAAGGTTTATCTTGAAGCCAGGATAGACAAAGACCTAAGCTCTCCATGGAATGATGAAAAATATTTATGTTGGTGAGTGGAATCATGAGAAAAATAAAATCTGTAAAAGCATGCACTATTTAAAATTTGTGAGTTAAAAACAGAATTTAACATGGAAATTGTCTTGAAATTATTTTAAAGTAAGCCTACATGTATTTTATATTATTATATTATATGAATTTCCTATACCTACAGGTGTATAGTAAATGTAAAATAAAAACAACAGAGGAACTAAGTTATCTGTTTTAAAGAATAGTATACATATATCTGTGTATACAAACTAAATTGGTATCAAGTTTTCTTATTCATAAATATCTCCTAGACCTGTAATAAGAAGACTGCTTTGAGAAAAGAGATGGTTTAGCCGGGGTCAGTGGTGCACACCTCTAATCCCAGTACATGGGAGGATGAGACAGCAGGATCACAGGTTTGAGGCTGGCTTGGATAATTTATCAAGACCCTGTTTCAAAATTTAAAAAATAGGGTTGGGGATATAGCTTAGAAGTAGAGCAACCCTGGGTTCAATCCCCATTAACACACACACACACACACACACACACACACACACACTCACACTCACATAACACGAGAGAGAGAGGAGATAGTTCAAAAATAGAGTTGAGCCAGGCGTGGTGGTGCACACTTGTAATCCCAGTACTTGGGGAGGCAGAGAAAGCAGGATCATAGGTTTGCAGCCAGCCTCAGATACTTTAGTGAGGCCCTCTGCAACTTAGTGAGACCATGTTTCAAAATAAAGAATAAAAAATAGGGCTGGGGGTGTAGCTCAGAGATAGAATGCACCTGGGTTCAATCCCCAGTACCATGCAAAAAATAAATAAATAAAATAATAATAAATAAAAAATAGAGTTGATTTATTTCATAACCATTAAATTAAAAGAAAACATTTGTCATTTAACAATGGTTTTAGATTTACTAATCCTTTGCCATGGTCTGTAATAACTATAAATTTAAGGACCTTTGGGATATTTTGCTATACTTTTCATCAGCTAAATATGAGCAGTGAAAGCTAAAAGATGTAATCTTGTCATCATCCTCAATAAAGGACATTTTCAAATTCACTAAGCTATTTTACATTTAGAATAGGAGGCAAAATGTGTATGTGTTCACAATTTTGTGCATTCACAAAGAAAATAACGGAAGACAATTGCTCATTGGACTTAATTGCTTTTAAGTGCTGTCCTTCATACAGAAGGAAAAGCGGGCATCAGCAGAGTGAGAATTAGCCAACATCAGCTATCAGATTTGAAGCACTTTGTGAACCTTTTTCCTGGTCATTAATTCAGACCCACTGTTCTAATCAGGTACAGACTTTAGAACAAACCCAAGTTGTTTTCTTATACTATTGTCATGTGTCCCTGTTAAATTAAGATATATAGACCTCCTCTTGAAATTTAAATCTCATCTTCAGAAAGCCATTAAGGACAATGTAAAAATATTTTTATTTTTATGATTATACTGCACTCAACTATAAATTTAGCACATTTAACTACAAGTTTCTAAAACATAGCCTGCTATTACTGCTAAGGTTACATGTAAAACAGCCACTTAAGCATTAAAGGATGTTTATGGTGAATATTCACATTTGATATGAACCACCAAAATTTCCAATATGAAGAATGTGGTGGTAAAACTTATAGAAAGTGTTTATTCTATCTTTGAAAGAAAACTTAAAAATTCTCATCTGAACCTATGGCTAGAAAAGTATATAAATAACAAATAATAAAAATTTAGAAGTACAATGTAATCCTTCAAGTATAAGCCAGATACATTAACCTGTTATATTGTTTAATCAAATTCACTGACTGAATTATTAAGAAGTTGCTGTAAAGTGCTAAAACAGAACATAATACTAGTACATGGATCAAAGTCAACCCCACCATGTAAATTTTCATTTCTAAGTATAGCTTGAATTTCAGTTCTCTCTAATCATTAGAGAATGCTCCATGATCACAATAATCTATAATTCTGATTTACTTCTGATATTGCTACTGCATGGTCATTTGTATCCTCTGATGAAAAATAACTATAAAATTGGCTTAAATATAGCTAAGAAAAAATCTTAGAGAGAAGTGTTACCAAAGAGTAGAAATTCACCAAAGAGGGAGTAAATCCTTTTACAAACTTGCTATTAGCAGAGATAATCATTGACACAAGAAAAGAAAGGTATTAGAGGAAAAAATGACCTGAAATACTTGCCAAAATATTAACATATGTAAGTATACATTCAATATATAGGTAAGATAACTTCATAAATTGGTCATTTACAGAATAATTTTAAGTGGTTTTAGAGAACTGCTTAGGCATTTATTTTCAAAAAATAACACTGCAACTTTGGCTCAAACCTTACTTTCAAAATAACTTCTATATGGATCAGAAAACTAAATGTAAAAACATCAATGTATTAAAGCAAAACCTGACAATTTCAGTGAGTAGCAATTTATTTCCTGAATGGTAAAAGACATTACAAATACAGAAGTAAAACAAAGATTTTAGAATGAAATTTTTATAAGTTCAACCATGGGGACCCTAAATATCTTTCTTTCGAAAACTTTAACAGAGCAAATAACGTCATGTGCATATATGAATGTATCACTAAGAATCTTACTGTCATGTCCAATTATAATGCACCAAAAAAAAAGAAAAACGACATAGGGAGAAGATGACCAGCTACAAGAAAAGAAAGAGGGAAAGAGGTCGCAGGAGAAACCAGCCCTGCTACCCTGATCTCTCTTTTAGCCTCCAGAGCATGAAAGCATAAATTTGCTACTTAAACCAAAAAAAAGATTGGTTTATTGGATCCTAGATTTAAAAATATAAAATAGCTGGTAGCTCAGTAGTAAAATGCTTGCTGAGCATGCATGAGGTCCTGGGTTTGATCCCTAGCTCTGCACACATTCACACAAAACCCAAGAAAGAATGTACCTTTATTATTTGTTTCTGTTGAACTTTTATTTGGAAACCCCTGAAATGCATAGAAAAGTTGCAAGACAGTAAAATAGTTTGTTTTTTATGGGAAAAAACCTTATACATAAAAATAAAAACTTTACTGCAAGGCTTATGCCCCAACTTCCTGACACTTTGTTAGGTAGAATAGTTTAGCATTCTCTTCTCCCCTCTGCCTTCTCTCAGTCAGTGTTCCAAATCCTGAACTCACTTCTATTTTATGAATCTAAAGAAATCTTTTGGTGTAGGTAATTTTTTGACAAAGCTTGTTTTTTCATTAAAGTGTTCCTTGAAATTACCAATACCCTAGAGTATCCAAGGTCTATGAGTAGATAAGTATAATAATTCAGTATTTTTGAATATATGTTATATGAATATATCTGAATATTCATATGAATATATATGAATATAATTCAGTATTTTTGAATACTTTGGCTCAATTCATTTAAAGACTAACTTGAAAAATAGATCCATGTCTCTGTATTTTTTGTGTTTTTAATTTTATTGGTCTTAGGTTTGTGCATACCTTTTAAGACTTATTTCTAATGATTACCCAGTATAAGGAAGGATATGCTTAAGAAATGTAATTTAATTAGCTAGTAAGATCAGTGATGTGGTAAATTAGCAGCCATAGAGGAAGTGTCTGACACTTATCCTCAAAAGAGAAAAGTTATTTCCTAAAAGACTTGTCAGCTACTAGTCTCATAGAATAAAATTTTAAATCTCAGAAGTCATTAGAAATGATAAAGCTGAGGCCTATCATTCAGGAGGCTGCAGATGGCTCTCAGAGAAAGGCTTAAGAATATCATGAGGCACCATTTGGTTTTGTTTGGATATGAAGAAAAATATACATAAACTCTGTTTAAGTTCAGCTAGAAAAAGCACAATATTTCTCAATAACTGTTATATCATACTCAGCAAATCATTAGTTATAAAGCAATAAAAATAAGTTTGATGTGGTTTTTATAGTTTTATGAACAGCACTGTTATACAACCAACACATTCTGTTAAAATTCAGCAAGCCCTTCACTGAAGTTGTACCTCTGCAAAATTGTTTCTTATAGATCTTGAATGAACATGTCATTAATTACCTTAACTATCCTGTACTGAAATCTCCCCCTTGTACAAGTGTGCTGGGTGCTAGAGGATCATTTGTAAATAATTTGATGAAATTCAGCTCTAAGACAATGGAGAGAGGGTAGAAAATACTTGTAATTGCAATACAGAGTTAAATATAACACATCATTTAAAAGTGATACAAAGGGCTATGGAAACGAGTTGGGAAAAATATAAGTTATTTTTTACTTTGTATTTCATATATTTTAATTTCTGTACATTTTATTCAGGATAGTATTATAATTCAAGTAAGGCTTGATTCTTTTTGTTTTATTTGATGCCTTTCGTGCCATTGTAAATAAACTTATTAAAAATATCTGAAATATTTAATTGTCAAATTCTATAATATTTCTCAATGAGAAGAGAGAACTATCTATTACCAACTGGGAACATATTTTGAGAGTCAAAAATATTTTTTTATTTTTTCAAAAGAAGAAGAAAGAAAAATTCTGGATTACTCCTGTGGGCATTGCTATTCTGAACAGGGTGCACTCTAGTTTGAATCTCAAATGTCACCCAGTGGCCCGTGAATTAAAGGCTGGATTCCCACCTATAACACTACTAGGAGGATGTGGCACCTTTTAGAGGCAGGATCTACAGGAGGAAGTTAGGTCACTGAGGGTGTGCCCTTAAATAGGATATTGGCACCCTGGCCTTCTCCTGTCTCTTCTTCTGCTTCCCAGCCACCATGAAGTGAACGGGCCTCCTCTGTCACATGCTGTCGCCATGATGTACTGTGCCACCACACACCCAAAGCCACAGAGCCAAATGACCATGGAATGAAACTTTTGGGACTATGAGCCAAAATAAACCTTTCCTCCTTTTAAGTTACTTTTCTTGGGTATTTTGTCACACAGACAGAAAGCTGACTAACACAGGATGTCTGAGTACATTAAAAGAAAAGACCACTGTACCTGAACTTTGAAATGTTAGAATTTTAATACATCTGAACTTCAACTTAACTTTTAATTCACTTTCAGGGCTTAGAGCCTCTATTTTTGTTAAATTTATTAGCACTATCATAATATTCTAAAAGTGATTTGTCTTGTTTGCACAGAACTGAACTCAAATCAAATGATCCAAATGTTTAATCTACTCTAGTTCAGTTGAGATGACATAAAAATAAACCAAATTTGTCGGAATATAACAACATAGCTGCAGAAAATAAACTTATCTTAAGCTTATTATTAACTCATTTTAAGAGAAAATATTATAATAAAAATCCTTTTTTGTGCACTTCAAAGAAAATAGCATTTTGGTTGTAATTTTCCTGGTTAAATATGATTATCCAAAGTAAATTGTTTTTAAGACATTGCTTATGCAAATTTGCTTCTGCTAAGTTTGAAAATATTATATATTCTGCCTATGGTGTACCTATTGTTTGATTAAAAAGCTAAAGGTTAACATTTAATATTCATATCTTAATATTGAAACCCATCAGTCACATGATTTCAAAGAAATCATGTTTAAATACAATAAACTGACATTTACTATTTGTTATTCCTTTTAATACTAAAAATATGTACATTTAACTCAAGGTGCTATAAACTAAATGTAGGAAATGAAGAGCTTTATATAAAAATTAAGTGCTTAGTTAAAAAAATAAAAGCTTCTATTATCACCTTTAAGTTTGTTTAGGACTCTAATTAAGTTTGTTTAGGATTCTAGGTGACTCGAGGCTTTTCTGTAGTACCTTTTTTTTTTTATAAGTGGCATTACTTATCATTAATTATGCAAGATGAAATTGATACTGTTAATAGGATACTGTTAATTCCATTAATTCCAGGATAGTTATCTTATATGGGAAATAGAGAAAATGCTGAGTTCCATATAAAGACTAAAAACAAAATATTACATGCTTTTTGTTAAATATAAATAAAATAATAATTATAATACCATTTCTTAAACTAATTTTAAAGAAAAATGTGTATGGATAACAATTATGGGAACTATGTACATGGGTTTTAATACATGAGGAAGACAAGAATGGTAGGATCATAAAAGTTCTGAAATTTTCTATCTATATTATATTTGGAATTACTTGATGTCCTTAAACATTCATAATTAGTTCTATGAACCACATTTTGAAATAAAATACACTTAATTTATCTCTTGCTCTGTGGGATATATAACAATACAATAATGATTATACAATGAAATTTAAATCACTAGTTTGTTGTATTACAAAAAATACGGTTCAATCTTAAGCAATGCTCTTGATTCATAATTAAAGCCCTTGCTTCACTGTTTGATTAAAATTAATTCTGAGTCCACTAACACTGTAATAACATTTAATGTCAATCATTTAAAAATTGTTCTGTGTCATAAGGGAGAAAAGCTATTATCAAGCCTAAGAATGAGTAAAAATGTCAGGCAAGTAAATAACCTGTCATACAGTTGTTAATACTGATTAATCTCTGAAGCACCATCCCTTTCATAAATGAAGAAATGTAAAAGCAACAAGACTAGCAAACTTTCAATGAATATTTAAGAGCAACCTGATGCAATACAGATTTCACTAGTGTTGTCCTATGAATAAGATTAAAGTATTTGTTCTATTAAGAATATTGTTTTATTATATAAGTGACAACAATTCATTACAGAAATTTTATAATATAGGTAATCAGAGAGAGAGCCAGGGTGGCAGTGCATGTCTGTAATCCCAGTACTTGGGAGACTGAGACAGGAGGATCGACAGCCTCAGCAATTTAGCAAGATCCTCAGCAACTTAGAGATGCCCTGAATTAAAATAAAAAATAGAAAAGGGCTGGGGTATAGCTTGGAGGTAGAATGCTCCTGGGTTCAATCCCCAGCAGGAGAAAGAGGGGCAGGGGAGAGAAGGTCTTGAGACAGACAGGAAGGAAGGAATAAGGAAGGTAAGAAGGAAGGAGAAAGGAAAGAAGCAAAGACACAAAAGAAGAAAGAAAAAAATGACAAAAATTGTTCTACCCACTGGAGTATTACCTTTCATTATTTCAGACTGAAATAGATTAGATAGACTGATGATAGATAGATGCTAGATAGATGCTAGATAGATAGATGATAAATAGATGATGATAGATGATAGATAGATGGATCATAGATAATGGAGTTTTTGAAGAAAATAATATGATTAGATAATGGACAATTTTTGAAGAAAATAATATGATTTCCAATTGACAGTTCTATATTATTATATTTTCCTGTTGATAAATATCTAAATGGTATTATATTACATGGCTGTACCATGAATTCTTCAACTATTCAGGCTATATTTAAGAAGTATACTAAAGTTCATTTCAGTTTTCCACAAGTATAAAAACTGTCTGTGCAGCTTTTACAGGAGCTTAATGGATGATTCCTGAGAGTGAGTGTAAAGCATCACTGGAGGGCATGGATCAGAGCTCTCAGGAGAACACAGGAACCAGGAAAAGAGGAAAATATAGTAACTGCTGACAAACCGCAACTGCAGTGTTGAAGTCCAAATGGTGTTTCTAAGAGCTTTTTCAAAATTAGTGTTTGGCTCCAGAATTAAAATTTAAGACCCTGGCTTGACATTACAACATACAAAAATAAAGCCATATCAGAATTCTTGGGTTATGATTTATGCTGGCAAACATGAAATATACAACAACATAAAGAAGTAGACAAGAAAGCTGCTATTTGTTTCTCGTACCCGAGATGGTGACTACTTCAGTGCTTCCAGACACTGCTATATTTACTTGCTCCAAGCCTAGTCTTGGTCTTCCATATACTCCATGGACACTGTTAAATAAAGTAGTGCAATTCTCAGCAACATGCTGTAGGGAGGTGGGTAGCAAAATGGTAGGTTTGGGTTCTCAGACTATGTTACTGTAATTACAAGAATAATTTTCTTCTATTATGATTATAAATATGATATTATGTAAAGTTTGCAGTATTCTTGTGGATCCCTGAATTATTTTGTGTTTCTAAGAGAAAATTTAATTATATTGAAAACATAGATGAGAAAAATCATTTGTCCAGGGTATCACTTGCTTTACTTAACATTATGCTATTATAAAAAACAAGTGAGCAATGTGAAAAATGGAAAGAGAGAAAAGGGTTATACTGGTAGATTCTTTTTCTTTTCTTTTTGTACTGGGGATTGAACTCAACCTCTGAGCTATACCCCCAGTCTTATTTTATTTTTAATTTTGACACAGGATCCTACTGAGTTGCTGAGTGTCTCATTAAGTTGCTTAGGCTGGCCTTGAACCTGGAATCCTTCTGCCTCATTTCCCAAGTACTGGGATTATGGGCACGCACGCCCCCATGCCCAGCTTGGTGGATTCTTTTCTAAGAGGAAAATTAACAGTCTTTTGTAACTGCAAAAATTCTAGCAAACTTGTCAACAGTCCTGTAGAGCAGTGTTTTATAACTTTGTTCAAGGTTCCCTTAGGATTCCCTGCCTGTGTGTGAATGAGGAGGAATCAAATAAAGGGTCATACGAGGAGGGCAGCTTAACTTTACCCTGCTTTCCATGTTTATTTTCTTCATGCACTTTTGTTTAAACAAAGATCTCTTTGTTTAAAATGCATATGACCACTGCTTTTGATAAGGCATATTATAACTTATTTCTTGATGGTGGTTTAAGAGTTTGAACCAAGTGTAGTTAGGTTTTTACCATGGGGCATTTCAGAAGAATGCTGAACTGCAGATACCCCAATGTAGAAAGCCAATATGTTCTATTCTTAGAACACTGAACAGAAACCTCATGACCCTGAAAGAGATATTCAGGAATATTTTGTAAGTGGTCAATATATAAATTACTGGAAACATCTATCAAGATCATATGGAAATGTGACCTTTAATAGTTTTTAAATTAGTTTCTATTAACTTTGTTTTCAATCTAATATTTTCAAGTAACTAACTATCTTCTTTCTCACCAGAGAATTCTCAATCAAGGGTAAATGTTTTTCTTTGAGAACAACATCTTCCATAAATAATGAATTACTAGAAACATCTCTCTTAATCTTCCCTTTCCACAAATTGCTCTAGCACCTTGAAACTATTAACCCAATTTGCCACCTCTAGCATTGGTAGATGAATATCTCCTATTCCTAAAATCTTGATCCTCTGTCATCTTGAGTAAGAGGATAGGCAAGCCAATTTCTTCAAAAGCATAGAAGAAAGAAAAATTGTATGAATATACTGTTGCCTCTGAGAGTTTAATCAAAAGCACCACACTTTATTATGTAATGTTAGTAAAAAAAATTGCTGGAAACATTCCAGAAAACTTATGTCTAAGTAAATAATTACTTGAATCAACATTTTATAAGTCTTTTATAACTATGAATTTGACTCCTCAGAAAATTTCATTAGAATATTAACATACTCAGACTTTATAAGGATGAAACACCCTTCAGCCAATTTCTAATCTAAAAATTATTCAATTTATAGCTTTGAAGTAGTTAAAATGTATAAAGTTCCTTCTCAAGAGGTAAAAACAACTTTTCCATATTCATTAGAAATTTTAAGAACTATTACTAATGTCCAGTGTAGTTAACACTGAACCATTAGCTCTATACACAGTGCAATCAACAATGAAAACTGGATCCCTAATCTTATCCTAGGTAGGTCCTTTTCATTCAGTTTTATCAGTTAGCTTCCTGGCTGATTCTACTAACTACAGTCCCAGATCCTTGGGTGGCCTCTGCTATATGCCTCCTCACCCCAAACTAGAAAGGCTGTTATCATTTGAAATATTTCACATGGGTCAAAGGACAGTCTTTAAACTGAAGTGATTTAGGTGACAACCAAAGGAGGACTTATTTGCCTAAGTAAGAAAATGCCTAGTGTCAAGCTATCTAGACATAAATATTGTTTCAACTATTGTATAGTACATAAATTGAAAGAGGGAAGAAAAGAAGAAAAGGAATATAGGAAGGAAGAAAAAATTAAGATATAAAGGAAAGAAAGAACATATCTATTATGGGTTTATTTATACAGAAGGCCATTAGCATCTACAGAGGAGAGGTTATGGATATGTTTGCAAGAACAACCATGTATCTGTGAGAGAAAGGAAAAGGTGGTGGAAATTAGAAATAAGAAGAATAAGATCATTTAAGTACATAAACCCCTAGCACTTTGCCAGGAAATAACCTATGGTAAAAAATGTATTTGTTCTATTTCTCCTCCTCATTCAAAACTTCCATTGAGCCTAATTCTTTTAACACAATAAAAATAAAAGTAAAAGAGAAGAAACAAAAATCTTTCATTCACTGAAGTTAATCTCCACAGAATAGGAATGAATTTAAGTAATCCACAAAAGAAGCCCGTTGCCCCCCCATGACATAATGTCTGATGTCTAGTGAGCCTTATTGCTCAAATCTGATCATGTACGCAAAACATAAGCATCCATTGTCCTGTGTCTTCTTCTAGATAATGTAGCAATAGAACAAGGGGTTCTGTGAATTACCTTTTTGATTTTATGAATATTGGAAAAATGCATGTGTAAGTCTATATATAGCTACTCATTTTTTATAAGTGGCATTAAAGTACATTGATTTTTTTTGGTATTTTGATGCAGATGATACTGTTGGCTTTTTAACATATGCTTGGGATGCTAATGGTCAAGTGACAGGCATGTGGGGATTACAGATCTACAGTTAAAGAAAACAGAAAGAGTAGTAAGAAAATCCAACTACCTAACTTAGTGATGTTCTATGTGCAACACAGCTAACAAATAATTTCCTTCTACTAACCTCATAACTTCATATGCTATATAAATTAATGTTTATCAGATGTTAACCTCTTCTATTATTGGATGCTGAATTTCATGCCTCTCAACCCATCCATTTTCCTACCCATCTATTATCCATATATCTATCCACTATATTCTATTATCTATTCACTATATCATCATCATCAATTTATCTATCTATCCATTATATCTATTCTACCAATAGATCCACTATATCTATTCTACCAATTTATCTAGCTATCTGTTTTTACAAATCTGTTTCTACTCAACTGGACATGACTTCATTAAGATTCCTTACTGTAGGGGATTTTAAAACAAATGCTTCCTCCAAGGATAGTGGAGATAACATTCACAGATCACCTGACAACCACCACAGACTTCACCAAGGGCTACCCAAAGGTCTGGTAGATAAACAAAGAAAAAGCTGGTACCCAATTGGCCTTGACAAATGTTCATTTATATCCTGGGCCAAATAGCAATTTTCCACAATAATGACCATGGCTCTGAACACATGGAGAAGACCAGAAACAGGACTGGCCTGAATCTATGGAAAAGGCCCCAGCGTAAAACAAAACAAACAGATTTTTCAAAGGCACAGATTGTTCTCATCTTTGGTGCCTCATGGTTTTCTTAATTCCAAGAAGACCCTTCCTCCTCCTTGTTTCTAGCCTTCCCTGACTGTTGATATTCCCTATCTGCCTCTCAGGTGACTGAAATTAGAGTCCTGGTTAAAAAACAATGATGTTCTGGAATATTAAGCGATAATTTCAAGTTTTGGCACATCTTAATTAAAACATGTTTTAGAAAGGCATATGGAAAAAGTTGATGAACATACAATTAATGTTAAAATGAATTTTCAATGCCATATACTTTCACAAGTTTTCACCTTTATTACTATCAATGCTTTTTAAAATTGTGCAAAATTACATTTTTATTGATTCTTATTTTCCATTATAACCATAGTTCCACAGTAAATATGTACACTTAAGCAGTGTTGGAGCCCTAATACCTCAAGCACAGATAGTTTTATGAATTTCAAATTGTACACTACACATTTAATTTTTAAAAATCCCTTAAATATTATGGGAAATACACACAATGGAATTCTACTCAGCAATAAAGAAGAACAAAATAACAGCATTTGCAAGAAAATGGAAAGATCTGGAGAACATTATGTTAAGTGAGATTAGCCAATCACAAAAAAAAAGAAGAGACATGTTTTCATTAATATGCGCAATTTAGGGAGTAATGGGGACACAAAAGGGACTCCAATGACAACAGAGAACCCTCAGTGGTGCAAGTGAAGGTGTACAAGGGAAGGGGAAGGGCAAGAAAGAAGTGAATCTATGGAATTACTGTCATAAACAATGTATATATATGAGATTATACCAACATCATTCTCAGTGCTACATGAGGGGGGAGAGGCTGGGGGAGGGACACCAAGAGCTGTGTGCATGTATGTTAACACCAAACTGATACTCATT
>PVJS01041255.1:0-18044 GCA_004027185.1 Glis glis
TCTCTCTCTCTCTCTCTCTCTCTCTCTCCCCCTGTCTCTCTCTCTCTCTCTCTCTCTCTCTCTCTCTACTTAGTGAGGCCCTGTGCAACTTCGTGAGACCCGGTTTCAAAATAAAGTATAAAAAATAGGGCCGGGGGTGTAGCGTGGAGGTAGAACGCCCCTGGGTTCAATCCCCAGTACCGAAAAAAAAAATGTAAGTGACTGTCAGGAGAATCTGCTGCTCCTGTTTTCCCACCATACCCATGAACTATATCTACAGAGCAATTACTATTCTAGGCTTCCCCTTGCATTCATTTCTCTCCTTATATCTCTTCCCTCTACTTTGTTTCATTTAAAGTGATCAGTTCTCAAGAATAACTCTTTTTTTAATTTATTTTTTCTGTGGTACCGGGGGTTGAACCCAGGGGCGTTTTACCTCTGAGCTACACCCCTGGCCCTATTTTTTATCCTTTATTTTGAAACCGGGTCTCATGAAGTTGCAGAGGGCCTCACTAAGTAGCTGAGGTCAAGAATAACTCTTGTTTCACCTTTCTAATATTCTTTGTGCTCCTCTACACATAGTAAATAATAGAAAAATTAAATACACACACATATACACATATTGCTCACATGTAATCCAGTAAGTGTCTCACCTGGTTTCCACTGGGATAATTATTTCTAGACTTTTTATGCTGCAAACTCTATTATTAGCATCAATAACTTGTACAAAAACTTGATGGTATTTTTCTCTTTTGTGGGTCATCCCCAATAGTTTATACAGTCTGTTAAATGTATTTGAAAGTTTAGCAAATGGTAATGGAGAGAGGCCTTCCCATTAAAGACTTAGATTTGCCATTAAAAAGAAAAATATTTTCCATCTAAAACCTCTCTTGGGGTCAGATTAGTTTTGAAAATATGGTATCCCATAGCACAATTTTGGAGACCTACCTAAGCATGTAGAAGACTCTTAAAATGCTTATAATAAATATATTCATCTCATTTGGTTTAACCCAACAGTTCTCAAACTTATATTAATGGAGTTCTTCTTATTTTTCTTTTCCCTTTCTTGCCTATTGTCTGTTAACTTCTTATGGAACTAGAGATCCTTCAAATACATCTTAGATAATGTAACACTCAAAAGGGCTAAGTTAAATATTCTTTTTAATTTTTACACACATTTATAGAGAAGAGAGGGAAGGAAATAATATATACATTCTAGAACTATTTTTTTTAAAAATAGGCACTCATCTCAGAATTCATTAAAAACAAAGTTTTATTCTTGTTTCCTATGTGTGTCTTTGATGAAGCTATCTGAGCCTTGACTTGCTCATTTTACAAAAGTAGACTAATGATAATTCCTGTCTGGGATTCACTGGATAGACTAAATAAGAAGCCTAGCCTTTACAATTATCCTTCTTCCTGGCTGGTATAGAGCAGTACACAATATCTGAGTGAGCTGGCAGCTCAGTATTGAATAAACAAAATGAATCTCATGGCCTTCCATTAAATCAAGAACTCAGATTCTGGACAAGGAACAGTGAGACTGGCTCCTGCAAGTCAGTAAGTAAGGCTCCAAGAGGGAAAGTAACTTGGGAAAAAGGTGGGGTGGGGTATAAGGATTTACACAGCACAGGTATATGCCATAGTGTCTGTCCTTTGAGCTCACATCTGTTGATAGCTTATTACCTGCTGGGCATTATAGTAAGTGCTTTACTTGCATTAGCTTAGTTAATGTTCATGATAACCTACAAGGCAGTCCCTCTGATTAGAACGGTTAAGAAACATGTATCTGGTCAGTAAATAGCAATGCCATAATTCAAACATAGGGAATCAGGCTTCAGAGCCCAGCCTCTTATTGTTGTATTATCTGGATGTTATCTCTGTGAACCTAAGTATTTTTTTTAATTGGACTGAAGCTATCACAGTTCTCTATTATTTTTCCTCCCATCCTTCCTTCCTTTTCTCCTTCCATCTTGCTAGGATTCCCTGGCAAGGAAAAGTCTACGTTCCTGACCCAGGTACCTTTTGTAGGAGGAGTCAGGGCACTAGCATGTCCCCACATGAGTCTGTATTTCTGATCTAGGTCGAGGATAAGGCCTTTAGGTAAACAAAACAACATCTCCTCATCTCTCCAATCCTGGTTACCTGGGAATAGCTCTTACAAACAGCACCTGCCTTGCAAACAACTCAGTCCATTCATATCTGTAGCCACTCCTTCAAGCTGCCCTCTACCACTGGAAGACCTACCTTCTACTCAGCTACCATTCCCTGCTGCCACTCTAACATAGATCTAGGGTCTTGTGTTTCTGCAATGATAGGGTGCCACAATGGAGGGTAGCTGGGTCGAGAGAAGATCATCCAATAATAGAGGGTAGTTGGCAATAAGTTCTGTGGAAATCAGAAAGTGGTTGAAAGGATTAACCGTGAGGATGAGGCCCACCACTATGTCTTCTGTCTTTTCTATGGGACAAACTGTCCTCATGTTCTAAGCATTACAGAGGCGTATGCTTTGGTTTGAATGTGTTCCTCAAAAGATCATGTGTTAGAACTTTAATTACCAATGTGGCAGCAGTGGGAGGTGGGCCCAATGGGACTCATAAGGGCTCCACCCTCATGAATAGATTGATGCTAAAAGAGTGAATTATTTCTCTTGGGAGTAGGTTGTTATAAGTTTGATTTCCTCAGCTTTCTCTTGCTTCCTCTCTTGCCAAGAGACTCTTTTGTATTTCCACCATATTATGACACAGCATAAGGCCCTCGCCAGAAGATGAGAAGATGCTGCCACTGTGCTCTGGGATTTCACAGCTCCTAAAACCATGAGTCAAAATGAACCTCGATTCTTTATAAATTACCCAGTCTATAGTATTTTGTTTTAACAACAGATAGCGCATTAAGGCAATGTGCCTTGGGAAAGGTTGTTTACCATCCAAAAGCCTTGCAATGGAGTATTTTGCTTATTGAACTCAATACAGTTTAATTCTTTAGCTGTCTCCACTCTGCAAGGAAATACATTTTTGAAATGTATTATTTACTTTAAGTTGTATTGTCTCATAAGAACATTCAGGGTGGACATATATTAACTAACCTTAGAGATTGAAGCATATATAAAACAAAAAAGAAATATGTTATTTTAAATTGAAAAATAGAATAGCCAACTGAAGAGCACATTGCCATGGTAGAGCCCATGGATTCCTAGCTCCCTCCTGACTGTCTGGATGTTGAATCTTTTTAAAATTTTGTTTCCCCTTTAAATTTGCTTATTTTCTAACTATAATAATATAATAGAAAATCTAGGAAACATATTAATAAGAAAAGAAGAAAATAATCCTATCTTGTAAGCCCACCACTGAGCAATAACTACAGTTAACATCTTCCAGACATTCGAATATGCACCCTTATATGGATAAGCCAGATGTGGCTAGGTCTCTCTGCTCCCCGCTGTCTAGATAAGATGGCTTGGCCCTTTATTTCACTGCTCTCTTCAAGATTCTGGCAACTTCCCAGGATCTCACATTCTAATGCTCACCTGTGACTCTGGCTTCCTTCTTCTTCTGAATTCCATTCTCCACTCTTCAGCCTACAGCTGTTCCTTTATTTTGCTTTGGCCATAGACCCAAATGTGGGAATCAGGTTCTTTCCTTGATTCAATAGTAACAACAAATCATCCACACAAGGATTTTTCTGATGCATAGCTGACTTAACTGAATGTTTCAGGATGTGAAGACCATTACACTTGAACATTAGATGTCCTTTTCCTTACAGGTTTTTTTTAGCCTTTAAGCCATGCAACTCAGCCATTCACTTTCTTCCCTTTTGCTTTTCTCTTTTTACTGTCTTCCCCTCACAAGCAGAAATCATTCTCACTTTCCTTTTTTTCCCTCGCAAAGCAGTATAGATGTCTAAAGACCTTGCCTCCAAACTCAACTTTAGGAATTTCCTTTCCGTAAACAAAGTCTCCCCTGAAGTTTGACACTGTCATCATCAAAAGGAGACTGAGTCATTGGAAAATGGCCATTCACACCCTCATATGTGCATGAAATTCCCAGAGGCACAGAGATGCAATACATGGCAAAGACACAGGCCACTGACAACAATGTGGTAGAAATTTTAAGAGAGAGCCGGGCGTGGTGGCGCACGCTTGTAATCCCAGTACTTTGGGAGGCGGAGACCGGAGGATCCAGGTTCGTGGCCAGCCTCAGCTCTCTCTCTCTCTCTCTCTCTCTCTCTCTCTCTACCTAGTGAGGCCCTCCACAACTTCGTGAGACCCAGTTTCAAAATAAAGTATAAAAAAATAGGACCAGGGATGTAGCGCGGAGGTAGACCGCCCCTGGGTTCAATCCCTGGTACCACAAAAAAAAAAAAAAGAAATTTCAAGAGAGATAGTAAAAAATTACTTTCCCAATTCTTAGGTCCCTCCCTCCCCCCACATCAAGGATATAAAAAGGACTGGAGTTTAGGAAAGGTTTCACTGGATAGAACAGTTAGTGGACTGTAAGCATCCCCCAAGTCAGATAAAGATGGGGAGTAGAATGCATGAGTCAAATAGAGAGACTTCCAGGGCCACTTGAGACTGATTTGATAAGTGTTATTTGCAGCCGTTTGAAAAAGCTTACAGTTGAGATGGGGGAGATGTGCTACCCTGCCTGTCCTCAGGCAAAGGAAGGGAGATATTTCCTTTTAATTGGAGGTGGCCCCACAGTTAGGGAATGCTGGTTAGACCATCTTCAATCCAGCCCAAGAGGATTTCCTGGAGGATTCTTGGGACTTCCAGGCAGTCTTTGTCTACTGGGTTGCTGTGAAGGGACTGACTAATGGCAGGAACTGCATGTGACAGTGCACTGCAATCAAATACATTCAAATGAGCCTAGTGGGGAGGAGGCCCAGAAAAGACCTAGCAAAGGAACAGAGATCAAACCTCCAGCCAGGTCCCAAGAACATGGCACCTCTCACTAAAAACCAGTTAAGAAACTTTCCTACCCCTACTCTCTCCCTTCCCCACTGGAACCTTGAAAGTGTCTGAAACCACAGTCAGCAAAATGGAGGGAAACAGGAGGAAACACAGTGGGGAATGAGAAGCAAATAACCACCATTCCTTCCAGACCTCCACCGGCGCAAGTCCCAAGTCAGTCAAAGAGAGAAGTTTATCTTAAAACCAGGTTCTAGGTTTTGATGATTACCTGGCACTGGAAACTTCAAATTACTGAATTGAGACTGTGTTTGTGTTATACAGCCTGTTGGTATTTCATTGCCTAAGAATTATTTAAACAAACAAAACAAAACATGGGGCTCCCTACATTTTCATCAAGGTATCTACACTCTCCTTACCTAATACAGTCTGAAGAAACATCGAAAGCCAAAAATACAGATGCTACATGATGAATTTCCTTGTATCACAGTCACTATTCTGTAACACAATTTTGTAATTTTTAACAATACAATTATTAATAATTATGGACATTTCTTTAAGCAATGCCATTGAACTTCAGTTGCTTTTCATTTCCTTTATAAACAGGGATATTATTTTCATATATCCTTAGGTATTTCTTTAGAATAACTGTGAGGTTGCTGGATCCAGGTCTATATTTATGATTAAAACTTGAGCTGTGAGAATTCACAAATTCACAACAACTGACATGTCATCCGTATGTGCACTTGCCATAGATATCTTAGAAGCTTCAGTTCTGCCTCCTTAGAGGGACTTTGCTCTCCTGGACCTTGATCCTGTGGGGTGGCCCTGTGGGTTAATGCAGACTCTCAAAGGACAACGTGCCGAACTTTCAGTTCTTGTGGTGGTTTGACTCTAATTCTTGTTCCTGTACTTAGGAATGGATTTCAAAAATTCAAACCTGTTCATATATTAGCAGCGCTACCTTTATCTTGTTCTATAGGCATTATTTTTATAAAATAGATCTGAAAATTCACTGTTATGTGTATGCCTTGAATAGATTACTCAGATTTGAACTGGAAAAACAAATTCAGTGGATCAAATTTTCCAATCTTATGTTTTCCTTTTGATAAAGATGCACATGGTTCCTGACCTCACTGCCTCAGCTAAAATTATAATTAGGGTTGATTCAGTCAATACAGCTTCAGCCTGAGAAATTGTTATCTGTAATCTCTCCCATCTTGAAAGGTGGAAGGTACGTGACTGATATGAATTTTCTGGGGCTTTTACTATAGGGAAAACAAATTTAAAAAAATCTTAAGAAATATTTCTAAGCAGGACTTTCGTGTGCAATGATCTACTCTGTTCATATTTGGTGAGGTATCTTCCTATGAAACGCAATTTCTAGCTGGCTGTCACTTGTCATTCTCCCTGTGTTCAACATTCACCAACATAAAGGTGCTATTTTGCCAACTCCAAACACTTAATTTTCATTCTCATTCATTTCACCATTTTTCTTAAAGTGAAAATAACACTCAGTTATCAAGAGGATTGAATGCACTGTAAATAACAAATGCTATCTTACTCTCTGGAACTTATCTCATGCTATGTTATGGATTTACCAGGTCTCACAAAATATCAAATATATGAGCCTTAAAGGGGAAAAGTCTCCATACTAGTATATGAAAAAATTCCTAAATTCCAGAAGGGCGAATGAACAGATGGATACTTTTGGGACATGTGTGTGTGTCATTTTTGTTTTACATTTCCTTGGCTCTGCGAGAGAACGCATTTTCTACAAAGTATGGTAGCTAAAGCGAGGGATCATATTAAACTAAACCTGGAAAAAAGAAATGAGAAGTAAATAGTTCAGCAAAAATGCAGTTCCATATGTTAATTCTGAAACGTTTCATTATTGAAACCACAGATTTAAAATAACAGGGCCACAGACTAAGACACAAAAGATAAATAGTTACTGATGTTGTGGAGAACATTTTTTTTACTTGGAGGTGTAGATGCCATAGCAGCTCATTCATATATGTATTGGGGGGCTTTATTCGCCAAGGAAATTCAATGTTTTAATAAGCTTTCATAAAGGTAATTATAGATTGGTGCCCCCTCCCTTCTGAGTAATAATTTCTTACATAACAAAGTAAAGCTCTGGCAACATGCAGGACTAAATTGTTACAGATCCACCGCTTGACACAGATATAAAAGTTCTGGATAAGTTGTAACAGTACAACAGTATACACAACATATCTTAGGAGGAAAAATAAATGAAAGAAATTCCCAGTTTCCAGAAGGAAGAATGAATTCTTGACCACAGCAGAGCTAATGTAGCAGTAGCCTGGTACGGTGGAGTGGTAATTGAGATTTAGATGGATGCCCTATAGCTTATGGACTAAGGTACAAATGCTCATATACAGACAGGAGATGTGGGCTTTGGTTTCCCTGAGGCATGGTGCTTGAGCTGCACTGAGCCCTGGTCAAGTCACCACTTTTTCTATGAAAAGACCTTCATAGAAAATTTCCTGAGAAATTGGAACTCTAGCCTGCCATATGCAGAGGAGTGACAACCAATGGTATGCCACCAGTTGGTGCAGAATGTCAGCTCAGAGTAACCTGAAATCTGGTCTTTGATGGGTTCAATCTGCAGTACCACAAAAAAATTTAAAAATTAAAAAAAATTAGACTAACAAGGACCTCATCAAAATCAAAAATAGAGCTCCAAAGACAATGGTATATCTTTAAGTGCTAAATAACTTCAGATTGAAAATAACTGTCAGTCTAGGATTATATAAGTTGCTAAAAATCTATTCAGGAGGAAAAACAAAATGAAGACATTTTCGGTTAAAAAAAAGACATGGAAGTTTCTTTCCTTTAAAGATGTTTGTTCAAAGAACTACTTAGCAATGTAATTAAATTAACAGAAAATTAACCTTGGAATGGGAAGCAGGATGCAAAAAAGTAGCCGCAAGTAAATGATTGTCAAGATGGCATAGAAATTTCAAAAGCATTGACTGCAAAAGGTATTTTTAAAAATATTTCAGAAGCCACTTAAAATAAAGGTAGAACTAAAATGCTAGAAAAGAACACATGGAAGATGAGGGATGCTCCATAGAATTAGTATATTTTGGGTTCTTTACAGTGTGTGGGAGGAGAGTAGAAATATTGATTTGCTACATTGAATACACTTGTTAAAACTTCAACATAAGCATGTAAAAATAAGCATGTGATCCTCCTGCCGTATCTCAATAGATGAGAAGCAAGGGAATATAAATGGAAAAAAGCGAAGTTGACAGAAAACATATATTAGTCCATATATCAGTATTCATAGTAAATATGTAAATAAACTTATCAATTCACATAGCTTCTCAAATTGAATTTTATTTTTACAATCCAAATATCTATCATGAAAGTTACTAATGCTGATCATAATTATTGATCATAATGATGATCGTAAATATTTCTTACCTTCATTCTGGGCTGCCCTCTAGGAGTGAGATATGGCTATATAACTTGTTATGACCAATTGTATGTAAACTGGAGTCTAGAGTCATTTGTGCCAATTAAGGGTGGGAATATTTGAAGATGGGAATATCTAGTGTTTGACATATCAATTTCTCCCTTTCCTTCTGCTGTAATCACTAGCAATGCTGCTGGACCCTAGAGTAGAGCAGAGCTCTCCATGGACCTTTGAGGGATATGAAATTCAAGACAGAAATAAATCTTCGTTGATTAAACTGTTGACATATTGGAGCTGTTATATCTACAGCATGACATTTACCCCATCCTCAGTGATATGTACAAGAAAAACATGTGAAACATAAAAGTATTATATTTTGAAAGTAAAGGAATGGAAAAAAAGAGATAGCAAATCATTAATAAAAATCCAGCATATCAATGTTAATGCTCAGTAAAATCATCTTTAGGGCAGAATATAATTATTAAAGATAAATAAACAAAAACATATTGTTACATAGGATAAAAGAAACAATCTGCCAAGAAGATAAAAATTCTGAATCTTTATACATACAACATCATAGAATACATGATGTCAAAATATATGAAGTCAAAAATATAGTTATGAGCCGGGCATGGTGGCGCACGCTTGTAATCCCAGTACTTGGGAGGCTGAGACCAGGCTATCCGGGTTTGTGGCCAGCCTCAGCTACTTAGTGAGGTCTCCGCAACTTAGTGAGACCCTGTTTCAAAATAAAGAATAAAAAATAAGGCTGAGGGTGTAGCCCAGAGGTAGAATGCCCCTGGGTTCAATCCCTGGTACTGCCAAAAAAAAAGAAAAAAGAAAAAAAAGATACATAGTTATTAGAAGAGGTGGATAAATCTACAATAAACCAGTTCCTTTGATTTTTTTCACCTTCCATACAATGTATTATGACTATCCATATCATCTGGAACTGGGCAATGGTATGTGAGGAGCAATCCCTCGCAAGGCTTCTGGGGAAGGATTTTTTAAGTTTGTTTTTCCTGCTAAAAGAGTGATGCCTTTCAAGCCATCATTCCTCTTTCTGTCTTTGGGAGGGATTTCATGAGGAAGTGATGGTTGCTGCAACAATAGCTATTTTCCTTCAGACTTCTTATTCTATAATGTCTTATAAAAGCTCACTTTTCATAACATTGTTAATTGCATTAACTGTAAAAGCATCCTAACCAATACAAAGGCAAATTTGCATTATTAGGCATCAATAATCATGAACTGTTGTGATAATTAAAAGCCTGATAGTATGTAAGACAACATACACAGTTGCATGACACATCACAGTTTTGTCAATGATGGGCTGCATAGGCGATGGTGGTTCCATAAGATTACAACACCTAGTGACGTCACCATGGGCTTAGTCTATGTTAAGTACATGATGTTCCCACCATGACAAAATAGCTAAATAACACACCTTTCAGAATGTATCTCCCTTGTTAAGTGAAAAATGACTCTATGTGAACCTGAGAAAACTCCATTTGAAAAAACAAAGCTAGAACCCTACCTCACACTATACAGAAAATTATATCCCAGGATGATTTAAGACATAAATATGAAGAGCAAAACTTTAAAATATTTAGAAGAATATGCTGTAGAATATATTTATAAACTTGGATTGGGAAAGGGTTCTCTAACCAAGACATACAAAGCATAAAATACAAAAACAAAGATCTATAAATTTAGCTACATTAAAATTAAAATCTTCCCTGTCACAAAAGGCAATATGAACTAAGTGAAAAAGAACAAGCCATGGGCTAAGAGAAGATATTTGTTTGGCTGGGGATGTGGCTCAGTGGTAGAGCACTTGCCTAGAATCTGGGAGGGCCTACGTTTGATCTCAGCAGAGAGAGAGCATGAGAGAGAGAATAGTTGTTATAACCAACAAGAAATCTATATCCAGACTGTATAAAGAGCTTCATCACAAAAGAAAAACAATCTATTTTTTAAATGGCAAAGGATATAAATAAGCGTTTAGCTGAAGAATCCCTAATGACCAATAAACATATTCAAAATATCATGTAATCTCATGACTGACAGGGAAATGAAGATTAGATCAGCAATAAAATGACTCTTCATACTCATCGGTTTGGCAAAATAAAATGTGTTTCATCATAATAAGTGTGGGAGAGGATGTGGAATTGGGTAACTCTCAAAAATTGATAGTGGGAGTGTAAATTGGCACAGTCCTCACAATGGGTATTGTCGGACTACTCCAACTCAAAGATGCTAAGATTCCACAACACAGATACATATCCTTGAGAAAAGGACCCATGTGCACAAGGACCAATATGTTACAATCTTCTCTGCATATTTTAAAAATAGCAAACAATCAGAAAAAAAACAGAGACTCATGCCTGAAACATAGGTAAATTATCCTATATGCATAGAGGGGCTTAATAAATAGCAGTTAAATGAATACCCTAGATCTACATGTATCAACATAGGTATATTCCAAAAGTGCTAAGGGAATAAAAAACATGTTGAGAATATTTTATATAATTTTAGTAAATTAAAAATAAAAAGAAAATCATGCTATATATTTACTTAAGTGCCAAAATATAAAACCATTGATTGGAAAGTTATAAAAACATTAAGATCATGGATAATTCTGGAGTAGAAGTAAAAGAAGTATATAGGGATATTTAAAATATATCTGTAATAATTTCTTTCTTAAACAGATCTGAAAGAACTATGTCACAATATTTATTCAATATATGGTTAGATATGTTTGGATGTTTTTATATTATTTGCAGTATGTATGAGATGCAATTAATTGCTTTGCATGTTTGAAATTTAATCAGTAGATGAGTATTTTAAAATAAAATGAGTTATATTAAATATTAAAAAATTAAATAAAACATATTTTGAATGCAGGTGGAAAAATGTTAAATATAATGGTTGGAAGGAAGAGATCTATTCCATTTCAGAATGGAAAGAAGGGAGAAGAAGATGTATTAGGTCCCACTCCCAAGTTCAACTATGCGACCACAGTTCTCTGACAAGCTCTTTGCCAAGTTATGGAAGAATCCAGGGCAGCAGCTCTTGGGCACCCTAAACACGATAGCATTTTAAAACCCAGAAGCAGTCAGAAGGGGCAGAAGACTGGATTTTAAGAGAGGTAGTGGAGGGCAGACCACCTCCCATGACATCCGCATTGGGCTCTGCTCTGAGTGTAACAGCCTCAGAGGTAAGCAGGCCCAGGTTTAAGTGTGCTGCTGTACCACAGCTGCACATCTGTCCACTTAGACATTTCCTCCTGGCCACAGCCTGTTTCCCAGGCCTGAGACCTGCACAGGTGTATGAGGCCCTGTGTACAAAAAGGCCACATGCTTGATTTGATGCTATCACCCTCCTGACAAAAGTTCCTGAGATTTTATTTTTCACTGTGCTTCTCAATGAAGTATCTGGTCCCATTCCTAGCAACAACAGTGTGTCAATGTTCTCCTGCTATGAGGTACATTCTCTGTCCTTACCTGATCACCACTTACATTGAACCTCCTATTTACATTGCTTGCCAGACCTCTGCAGGCATCTGCTTGCTATCCTTATTTTAGAGCTTTGACTTGGCTCATCCATCACATGTAGCACCAAAGAGTTCTGGGAGAAAGGTGCCCTCCAACCATCAAGCTCTATGAAACTTTGGTCATCCAAGACAGAAGGCTGCATTCATCTTGGTATTTATTTCTGGGTACTAATTCTAGTTATATTCAGTGAAACTAACAACAATAATTTAAAGTAATAGTGCAATGAGCTATGTAGTTATGATATCTCAGATATGATTACTTAGGTTGCTCTTAGATTAAAAAAAATCTGATTGTATTTACATAGTAGCATTAACACACACACACACACACACACACACACACACACACACACCTATCTTGAAAATCTTGAACTATCTTTATCCATGTAAAAGGCATCTGCCTAATTTGGGCATTTTTAGATGTGGTTATCTTATTCTCAATCTTTATAGTCAATAAAATTATTAAAGGAAAGCAGCACTAGATCCATATTATCTGTACCCAGACAGGAATGACTAATTCATACTTTCTTACATTCACTTTTGGAAGCTGATGCTACAATCTAGAAAAAGAAGCTCGGAACTGTAGCCTTGGGCCTTAATGGAATTGTCCAGCCTCATCTTGCCTTTTTGCCTCCACAGACTTCTTGGGGCACCATGAGTGGAGGCCACCAGCCATTGAAAGAGGACTTGGCCAGGTCAAGAGGTTTGGTTGCCTCGGTCCCCAGTGGTGCCCATGAGCACAAGAAGGTGATTCTCCATGTTACTGATGAGGTGTGAAACTTACATTCTATTGGGGGAGAGGGAATTTCCCTTTTAAAAGACTCCTCAATTCCTGCATATGTAGAACATTCTGTGGTGTAAGAAGCATCTCTGGAATGGAAGGAACAAATATGCAGGAAGTTTGTACATCCATTTTATACATCCCATGACTGTGGTTATGAGAGAATCAAAGGTATTCAGGACAACGACTTTCTCATCCATGGCTCCTGGGGAATATAAACCAGTCGTCTCATGTGGAAATATCTCAAGCTCCCATTGGGAAAACATTAGGAGAAAACAGACATAAAAGGGCATATTTAGTTTTCTAATGTCATCTAAAGACCACAAAGAGTTTGTGATAGGAAGATGTTTGAATTCCTCATTCGTCTACTTCAACTGAGTAGTCACCACATTATCTCAACATACGGGGACCCAAGGATCCGAGATGGTTCAGATGCCATCTCAGCAGATGCTAGGCCTTCTGCCTCTGTGCCAGTTAATTTAACCTTCCAAGCTGCACTTTCCTCGTCTATAAAATGGGGTGATACTGATATTTTCTTCATAAGGTTTTGTGGATTAAATAACCATGCAGAACAAATGTTTAGCACAGTGTTGAACACTTAGAAAGCCCTGAGGGGTAATTAGGATGATTATAAATGCAGACAAGCAGACAGGTATTGAGGCAATGCCTCTGGTGTCCGCACCCTACCTTCTATCCCTAGAATCAATGTAGAGGAGCATAAATTTACCCCAATAGTCCTGGAAGCCAAGAGAAGGAAGGGATGTTCTGATTCGTCTGAGGCTGAGACCCTATATACATGGGGAAAACTTCATGGAATAAAGGGCAGAGGAGATCAAAGAAAGGCTTCAAGAAATAAAGGCATTAGCATTTAGTATATCAGTAAAACAAAAAATAATCCCAGAGAGTATTAAAGGAATTACTGGCCATCCTAAGTGACTACTAATATGGAAAGCAACATGAATGAGTCACTCCCCAGCTCTGGAGACAGGCAACTCCAGAGAGCCCTGGCTGGGCACTGCAAGGCATGCGACCACACCTCTGTGAGGAAGGGAGATCGAGGTTGTCTCCCTCAGGGCTGCTTGTAGTATTACATGTTCAGTCCTCAATAGTGTCAACTGGCATACTTTTTAACACATCCCCAGAGAAGAGCTGTAGAGACAAGATGGCGCCAAAAATCACACTTTTTTGGCATATGTTTCAGACAGCCGATAAAAGGATTATCAGTTCTGAATGTTTGCAGCCCGACTCAGTCAATCCTTCCTGCCCTGGGGTTTTGAGGGATGCAGGGGCCCTCTTGAGGACTTCTCAACAACCAGCCTACAGGGTGATGACCTGAAAGCCCAGTCATCGGCAGACTCTATGATGTCAGCGTGAGTCACCTCACTCTCTTAATGTTCCACTCTATAAGGTGAGTGCTACTCGTCTGCATAGACAATGAGGCCTCAGCTATATGTGATCATGTCTCCATGGAAAGTCTTAGTCACCTATTAGTCAGACCACCCCCAAATCAGAGGGGTGAGCCTCATGCCATATTTTCCATGTAACTGATGGAACCTGCTGAGTTCCCCTGTTCCCAGCCTCTGTGGCCGGGGACAGGCATGTGACTGAGTGGATAGATATCCATGAATCAGTCCCCTTGTCCCCATAGACTCCCCTTCTCTGACAAGACCACCACCAGCCTCTGAAACTCCCTTGTTTTCCTTCCAGGAAAATCCCATGCCACAAACTTTTCCAGTAGACATTATTTTTCAGAATAGTTTTTGGTTTTCAGAAAAATTGCTCAAGAAGTATCAAAGTATGAAGAAGTATCAAATTCCCACATATTTTCTCCCCTCTAGCTTTCCCTGTTATTAATATGTTGCACTATTTCAGTACATTTGCTATAATATACCAATATTGTGTGTCATTTACTTTCCTTGCCACAGCACTACTCTCTTTGCCTTGTACTTACCTGTCTAGCATTCCTCTTCCTCTGTTGGACAGCAAGCTCCATGATAGCAGGATCTACTTTATTATGCCTAACAATAGTAGGGTCTCAACAAGTGAACAGATGCATGAATGAACCTAAAATTAGACTGCAGAAGTTTAAAGCACATGTTAAAAGCTGAGGAACTGTGTGAAGAGGGAAGGAGCTTAGTATCGCTGCTTCTCATACAGACTGTAAGGACTAAAGAACTCAGTTGAGAAGCGAATACACCCAACAAAAAGATTCTCTTGCCCAGGACATACACTTCTGGTCAACTGTCCAACCTACACATGTCTCTAGTTCCTTGCTTATAGCATCCCACTTTTGTTCAAGAAAATAATGTCCAACATTAAAAAAAAAGCTATATTTCTCAATGCTCCCTTGCAGCTAGAAGTAGCTATCTCTGAAACCTTCACCAGTGAGAAGTGGAGGATTGCTAGGGATTTGGGGAAAGTTTGGTTTACTTGACACAAGTGGCACTTTTTCTCCCATTGCTTGTTTTCCTCTTTTTGTTTGGCATGCAGAGGGAAAGTGAGAGTAGACTCACCATAGGATGAGACTAATTTCTAAGAAAGATCAGAAAGATAGAAGTAGTCTTAAACATTTAAAATACAACGGAGCTCACCTTCACATCTATTGCTATATGAGGAAAAGACACCTAGCAAGGCATAGCAGACCGATTTGTGTTCCATGTACAGTTCAATCTTTGAAAGACAAAGGACTTCATTGCTAGACTTATGAAGTGAGTGCATTTGAATGGGAAAAAACCAAAATGGCCCAATTTGAACTCCTATTTTGTATGACCTAAAGTGTACAGGGCAAAGAAAACTAGCAGGGTCCAAACATTTGGTCATTCAATACTCAACTTGGAGGTGGCTCAGGCTCCGTGGGTCCTGTCACTGTGGGGACATTAGAATAACACATGCTCTGAAGTTCTAGTAAATCAAACCAACAAGTTAAAACTGTTTTCCCCTTATCTCTCCTTTCTCAGCTCCCCTGCTAGTCTCCCCTCTCCTATCTTTTCTCTTACCACACTGGCTCTCTTTCTTGGCCTTCGTATGATGAGGTATGGCCATTTAGACTTCTTCACTTATCTGTTGGTTTTTTAGGGAGGGAGGTGGCCATCAGTAATTGGATCTGTTAAGCTTGCATGCATCAGGAAGTTGAATATCCAAATGTTTATATTTCTCCCAGCCAAGGCTAACTTTTAGAGCATTGTCCTGGAATCTCCAAGTCTTTATGGTTTAAAAATTTCTCTTAAGGCCATGGGAGGCCAAATGCTTTATCTCCGTGATTTTTCTTTGTGTACGTGTATGTGCCTGCCCATAGTAATTCCTGGGAATTTATTTAGAATGCTCATTTCTATGTCCTATTCCTGGAAGTTTTGATTTAGTTGGCAGAGCCCAGGAGTTGGACTTGTCAAGCAGCATCCAGGTGTTCTGGCAGTCGGTGTTCCCTGGGTCAGACTTGAAGAAACGCTGGTGGTGATGAGCCCAAGGTGACTCCGTGTGGGTGAGCTGGTCCCCATTTGAGGCAAGGTCTTGAGGAAAGGAAACTGGGGTCAGGACTGGGGGACAAATGGGTGACAGATACAGGCAAAGAAAATTGACAGGAGGGAGGAGTAATGATACTAACATAGAAGGCTACATTTTTATGTCCACAGAGGGCTGTCAGTGCTGTCCTTGTACCCTCTAGGGATTAGGCGTGAGTGTCAACTGGTCTTGCTGAGGTTGAGGACTGCACACTGATTATAAATAGGTTGTTAAACCAATACAACACAATAGGCAGGGACAATTCCACTGCAGTTCTCATTGTATTTAAATCATGTTGGCATGGGCCAGCTTCTTAGAGTCAGATACTTTGAATTCATAAAGGTGCTTATGTGTGTGCACCAGAGCTTGGGAGTTCGCGAGAGAGATAAGGTGTGGGGTGACTTGATTCATGTAGTATCTGTGTGGTCAAAAGAATTCTTACTTTAGAGAAAAATAAAAGATTTAGAAAGAATAGTTCATTACCTCTGGGCCACAGTCTTTTTTTCCGTGGGTCAAATCAGCAAGTATTTAGAGCTGAGCCTGAGCCTTGAGAAAGCAAAGCTCACAATGGCATGTTTGGCCCCAGGAACCCAATCTGAGCTGGGCTGGAGGGGCCGGAGCTGCCCGCGTACAGCCCCACAGAAGACAGCTAATGAGGACTAATTGGGCCTTCCTGTGCACCAGGCTGAGGGCAATTGGGCCCTGGACGCGCTGAGCTTTTCATTTACTCACCACTTAACATGAACTCTTGGCTTCCGTGTTTGGAGCTTAAACAGTGGCACATTTAAGGCGGCAGCCACATTCTTCCTCATGTCCATCCATCCTTCTTTGCCTCTTTCTTCCTTCCTTCCGTCTGCCCTTCATTCTGAGGAAGGCTGAGTGGCCTCTGAGGGAGGGTGTTCTGCCAATGGGAGACAAACATTCCTTGTTGTCTGGCCCTCTCTCTAGGGGTGATGAGGGGCAGCATTTAATGAGCCCCCAGCCTCAGAAATGGCATCGAGAATCTGAATAGCATGGCTTGGTGGCTGCATGGGCCAGCAGACTCCCTACCTCCTGCCCCACATGCTAGCTGCCAGGTCGTGGAGTGGGCACTTGTGCACTGGGGGCAGTGGCCCGGCCTCCGCCCCTTGGTGGCTTTCTTTTTATCCACCAGCTGCTTGCTGAGCTCCCTCAATCTATTCCTTCTGCCAGGAGAAGCCTAAAGTTCCCAGTGCACCCAGGCTGTGGCTGGTTTGCATCATCTGGACTTCTTGTAGCTACAGTCTTCCTATTGCTAAGATGAGAAGGTTTCTGAAATTAAATCTCTGGCTATTTAGTGCAACCAGGTGGCCTCTAGGAATCTAAATAAGGTGAATAGCAGGTGGATCCACATTTTCTCTTCTGTGCTGTAACATGAGCACTCATAGTGCGACCCACCTACTCCTAGAGCAGGGTGACCTGAGCCTCTCATCCAGGACCCTTGGGACCTTCACTCCTAAAATCACACGTAAAACGCCACATGTGAGTGAATGCCAGTGCTCATGGCCACATGACGCAGAGACAGTTCCCCTCAAAGGGTCTCCAGCCCCAAAAGTTTAGGATTCACCAATCTATACTCTCACCTCTATGATCAGGCCTGGGGAGTTCACATTTTGTTATGCATGTGACAGGTGACTTCTAAGACACAGATGAATTGTTTCATTTTTTTTTTTTTTTTTTTTTTGCGGTACCGGGGATTGAACACAGGGGCGTTCTACCTCCGCGCCACGCCCCCGGCCCTATTTTTTCTATGCTTTATTTTTGAAACCGGGTCTCACGAAGTTGCGGAGGGCCTCGCTAGGTAGAGAGAGAGAGAGAGAGAGAGAGAGAGAGAGAGAGAGGAGAGAGGAGAGAGAGAGAG
>PVJS01041256.1:0-18042 GCA_004027185.1 Glis glis
CAAAAAAAAAAAAAAAAAAAGAAAGAAACAGCCTCACTCTTTTTAAGTTGTCTCTGTCCCTTTGATCAATTACATATGATGCATAAAATTTTACTCTCCACAATTTAGAGAACTGCCATAATCAGTGAATGGATGAGAATAAGAGCTTAGTTATTATTAAATAATATAATGCAATGTATGGAGATTGTTATTTAGGCTCTGTTTGTATCTTTTGTATCTGTAATGTCTAAGATTGCCCTTGGGCTTCTATGTAATGCCATTAGAGTATGTTTTCCTAAGATTGAGACTTCAGTAGTTTAATATTTTATATTTTTTCATTTTAGTCTAACTGTATTAGATAACAGAACACTTAATGCCACCATATTTGCTATTATTTGTCCTAGACCAAGTATATGATACTGCTTAAGATTTTTAGTGATCAAACTACTAAACAATAAAATTTCATGTGCACATCTAGTATGGTACCTTAATCTACAGAAATATGGTATTGTGTAATAATTTTAAGCCCCTATATTTGAATTATTTAGTTGTACTTTCTAATTAGGTAGATTATTTCTAAAATAGAAAACTTTGATTATCAACCACAATATATATGTAAAAAAATTTTGCTTGTTTTTTTGATGGTTTAAAGAGAAAGAAAAAATTTAAAAAGTTATGACTTCTTATGAGAAACATCAGTAACACTTTAAGTCATAGTTTCTTATTTTATTTCAAGATATTTTCAGTGTTATCGAGTGTGAAAAATAATTCACAATCTGTAATTCATTTAAAATATAATTGTGGAGACCTAAAAAAGAGGAAAATAGTTCTTTAAAAATACATGATTCTTTTCATCATCTTTTTATAGCACCAAAGACCAAGACATGTGAAATTAAATGTGATAGAGTCTATACATGTTACATATTACATTACCAATGTCTAGCTTCAATAAAATTTTATCCAGCTTCTGTAGCATGTGGTGTATGAGTTAGATGCAATTTAGTTGACTCCAGATGTTAGTTTCTATGTGGAATAATGAATCATGATCTTTTCAGCATTGTCTAAAATGAGATATGTGTACAAAGGGAGAAAACATACAAAAATAAATAAATAATTACCAATCTATATTTAGTGAGTATACTAGGCCCAAATGTGGAGAAAGAAAACATTCTAGAACAAATCAAAGTAAATAATGAGCTAAGTTAAATGCAGTTAGACAAAATGCAAATACCAGATTCTAGAAGTCAGTGCACCTGGTTTCTGGCCCTATCTTTGTCACTAACTACCCATGTAAGTGACAAAAGTGTGAAAGATGCTCTCTCCTCACCATCCAGATTAAGGCGGAGCAAGATGGAGCAACTTACCAGACTTGACCAAGCTAACAGTAGGCCAGGGTAGCAACAGAACATTACTAGGTGGGTAATACAGAGAATAGTGGCCAAAAAAAAAAAAGATAAACCCAAGCTAATCTGTGTCATATGCATCCACAAGTGTCCTTGAAGTGGCAGAGACCATCCAGAAGAATGAGGGGGGACAGATGATATTTGAGTCATGTAACATCAGTAACTCTCAGACTAACTACATAGTTGCCGAACCAATCTCAGACTAATGAAATCAGACATCTAGTGTTGAAATCTAGACATTTGTAATTTTTTATAGCTCCCACATAATTTTGTGTAGTCAAGAATGGAAACTAATGTGTAATGTGGCCATTTTAAAGTTTTACCCTTGAATTCACAGGTCATAAGACATTGGATTAGGACTCAGTCCCATTGGGAAGTTGAGCTCCAGTACTGACAATAAGGTACACAGGGCAGGAACAACTGTCACTCCAGGAGTCACGGGAGTGACCAGAGAAACCAAGAGGACAGAGGAACCCAAATCTAACATTTGAGAAGGTGAACACATTTGACCCCTAGTACTGAAGGAAGATCATAGAATGGGTGGAGGGGGGTTATGTCCAGAGCAGCTTAGATACCTCCGCATCAGAAACTGATTAGGAAAAAGACAGCAAACCAAACAATGGCAGATAAAACAAGGGAAAAGCAAAAGCTTAAGGCTCCTTCTGCCTTGGTTATTTCTGGAAACACTGCCCACATAAATTATTTGCACCACATCCGAACCTTATCACAAGCCATCTTCCCCCCACACACGTACCTCGTAGGTACACTTTCATTCACGCTGTTCATCAGCCTAAAGTATACCTCTTTCACAAAAAACATTCAGAATGACCTACAAAAGTTATTGTAACACTTTTACTCAAGAGTAACTTTGAGTCAGGCGTGGTGGCATGCACCTGTAATCCCAGTTCTTTGGAGGCTAAAGGATCATAGGTTGGAGGCCAACCTCAACAAATTAGTGAGACCCTGTCTCAAAATAAAAAATAAAAAAGGGGCTGGGGATGTGGCTCAGAGGTAGAATGCCCCTGGGTTCAATCCCCAGCACCAAAAAAAAGTAAGTTGCAAAACTGGAAAGAAAGTAAAATTATTTTGTGTTGGTGATATTGTGCCAGCTAAACTCTGGAGACTATTAGTATAAACAGTAACTTGTACAGTAAATTGGCTCAAGATAGAAAAAATGGTAGCTCAGAGGAACACACAGCATCTTAACAGCTCTTGAAAGTGAACTAGAGAAGTATTTCTTCAGCTTCATCTGAGGTAGAAAGACCTTAGGAAAAGCTGGTGGCACACTCAGAAGTAGCAACCAGTCAAAAACAAATTCTGATTTCTAGAAATAAAAGGGTCTTGATAATGCAAAAAGCTGGCAGCAGGGTGGGCAGATGGCATAGCGCTCTAGGCTTTGGCTCCAGGAACTGGCTCTGGACTCACAGTAGCTCAGTGTGTGTGTGCGTGTGTGTGTGTGTGTGTGTGTTGGGGTGAGGCTGGGGTGGTAATCCTTCTCCCAAAAATTCAGAAGATAACTTCCCTAGAACCTAAGAAAAATAGAGAACAAAGAATGACCACCCTGCCTCCAATCTTAGGTGAGAAGGGACTCTGATGTCCTGAACTGAGTTCAGCCAGTCCTGGGACATCTGTGTAAGGGAAGTGCAGCTGTCTCCAGGAACAGGTAATAGGAATCTGGAACTAGTTAGACCTGGAAGATGCCCTTTGTTTAGAATTTCCCAACCAGCAGCATACCCGGACTACCGGCAGAGTGTTTCTTTTCTTTTTCTTAGTTTTTTCTTCTTTCTTTTTTCTGTTTCTTTTCCTTCTCTTTGGGACAAAGTGAATACTCACTGAAAACTGACAGCCTAATGCTAGAAAGAAAAAATTTGGATGATGACAGGGGGTGGGGTGGGGGATGGGGGTATTTTGAAAACAGAAATTTCACTCTCACAAATCTCAAACATCAGAAAGGCTAGAGTATTCATTGAATTCCACACACCTTTGCCCACCTCTCCCCAGCATACTGGTGGGGACATGGGACAAGGGGCATACTTCCTCTTAGACTGAACTGAAATTTGGACAGGTAGGGAGGCATAACCAGCACACCCCCCTCATTTCCTAGTAAATAGACAATAATCCTTGCCCATTCCCAAGGGACCCAGTGGAAGTGGCCCAGACAGAGGAGGAGGGCATCCATACTTGCCAAACAGTGACATTTGCATCATAGAAGCCCTCCCCACTGTAGGGGGTGCCTCAAGATTTCCAGAAAGAGACAGGCGTGGTGGCACACGCTTGTAATCCCAGTACTTGGGAGGTGGAGATGGGAGGATCCGGGTTCACAGCCAGTCTCAGCTACTTAGTGAGGCCCTCTACAACTTCGTGAGACCCGGTTTCAAAATAAAGGATAAAACATAGGGCCGGGGGTGTAGTTCGGAGGTAGAACACCTCTGGGTTCAATCCCTGGTACCGCAAAAAAAAAAAAAAATTTCCAGAAAGAAAATTGAGCAGCTGTTTGATAAGAATTGCATGGACAGTTTGATATTATTGAATGTCTATTGTCCCCTCACATTGTATACTGCATTAGAGTCATATTAAATGCTAAGTATTGCATCAATTAATTAGGTCCTCCCAACTCTCCTTTTTCACTCTCATATCAATCCCCATCCCTCTTTCTATACTGCTCCCCACATTTTAACCTTTGTCTCCCTGTCTTCCCCTATTATATTTATTCCTTCTCTCCTTTTCTTTCTTTGTAATTTCCTTCCTTTATATTCTATCTCCCAAATCAATCTAATATACACTCATCAACTCATAATGTACTCAGCCTTTCCTGTATCATATCCCACTATATTTTCTTTTGAAACATAGAACAGTAGAGATCATTAACAATTACTTTTATATGTTAAAAAGTGTTTGGCTTTTAAAATATCATTGTTATTTGAAGGGACTATACTCTTTTAAAGAAGTATTTGGGGCTGTAGTTAACATTTTTATTATAAGGATCAGATGCTTTGAGGCTAAAATATACCCTTAGCACAGGACTCATTAGTAAGAGATAACTACTAGCAAAAACATCCTCACACAAAGAGAAAGAGGAAAACTCCAAAACAGAGGTTCTAATCTAACAACACTAAAATCATGAGAAAAAGGGCCAATAAGAAGAAAATAAATCATAAGTCATCACAACCTTATAACTACAGAATTTACTCCATTCAAATGGAGAGCAAAAGCAAGCAGGGGTAGCTACTCTCATATCCAACGAAACAGACTTCAAGCCAAAACTTAAGGGACAAAAAGGGTCACTACTTACTGATAAAGGGAACAATCCAACAAGGGGATATCACGATAGTAAACATTTTTGTCTCAAATGTCAGTACACTCACATACACAAAACAAGCACTACTTGACATTAATACACAGATAGACCTCAATTCAATAATTCTGGAGGACTTCAACACACTTCTCTCATATCATCCAGGCAAACATCAGTAAAGACTAAAGAATACTATAAATCAAATATACATCTAGAAAACATCTCGGTTATGAACATCTAGAAAATATTTCATTCAACAACAGCTGAATTCACATGCTTCTCAGCAGCTCATGGAATCTTCTCTAAAACTGACCATAATCTAGGCCACAAAGTGAATATTAGCAAGCACAAAAAAGTAGTTATAATTCCTTGCATCTTTTCAGATCATAAAGGACTGAAATTAGAAAACAACAGCAAGAAGAACCATGGGAATTAAATAAATACATGAATATTAAACAATATGCTTTTGAATGAGGACTGGGTCATAGAAGAATAAGGGGAGAAATTAAAAATTTCCTAGGATCAAATTAAAACAGAGATACAATCTACCAAATCTCTGGGATACTATGAAGGTAGTTTTAAGATGAAAATGTATAGCACTGAGTACCCATATAACAACAAAACAATGGCAACAACAACAACAACAACAAAACCCCAGAAATATTCCAAATAACCTAATGATGCATCTCAATGTCCTAGAAAAATAGGAACAAGCCAACCCTAATTAGCAATCAGGGCAAAGCAAATCAAAACAACATTGACATTATCTAACTCCAGTTAGGATGGCAATCATCAGGAATACAAACGATGATAAAAAGCTGGAGAGCATGTGGGGAAATAAGAACTCTTACACACTGTGAGTGAGGTAGGATTGTAAATTAATACAACCACTATGGAGATTAGATAACCCAGCTATAAACTCCTCCGTATCTTTCTAAAATAATTAAGGTTAAAGTACTATAGTGATGCTTGCATACTCATTTTTATAGCAGTGCAATTTCCAATAGCTAAGTTATGGAATTAACCTAGGTCAACAGATGAATGGATAAAAAAATGTGGCATATGCATACCATGGAGTTTTCAGCCATAGAAAAGAACAAAATTATGTCATTTGCAGGAAAATGGATGGAACTGGAGAGTATTATGCTATGTTAGGTCAGCCAGTCTCAGAAAGTCAAGGGTTGTATGTTTGCTCTCAAATGTGGTGCTAGGGAGAACATAGGAAAGAAAAGGGACTTCCGATAAGAAGAGAGAAACCAGTAGAATAGTGGAAGGAGATGGGGAGGAGAGAAGGGAAAAAAAGGCATGGGGAAGGAAACAGATCAAGTAATGTTATGTTCATATATGAATATATCATTAGCAATCTCACTACATGTATGGGAGGGGGTGGGGAACACGGTATCCCGAGGGAAACACACCAAGTGATGTGTGCATACACAAATGTATCGGTTTGAATCTAAGCATGTTGTATAATTATAATGCACCAATAAAATTATGTAAAAGAAAAAATTAATATATATTAGGAATCTTTTTATGTACAATTAATAAGAAAATATAAATAAAAGCTCAAATACCTAAGAAAAACTAATAAATAATGGAAAATAATTTTTAAAAAATGATATGAAGGAACATAAAAAATTTTCTGTGTGAGCAATAAAAGCTATAATAAAGACATCAGTTATCATGAAATTTTAAAAGTTAAATACAAACAAATTTATTTTTGAAATTTAACATGCTCACTTATGGTTTATAGGTAAAAATATCCATGTACCTACTTCTTTCATAAAACAATAAATAAAAATAATTTCAACTATAATATTTTGGCTGTGTAGAGAGAAAACTAAATAAAAAGCAGAGATCACAGAAAAATATGGCTATTTGTCCAGGCAGGAATGACTTTTCCGATGAATGTATTGTCTAGTATTGATCCAATCACAGATTGTAAATAGAAGCCTGGGATGTGGTGTGTTGTCCTTGATTTTTCTACCTCCTTTTACAAATTCCACACATAAAAACTAGGCATGTAAGTTTCATTTTAATTGGAGGCATTTATGTCTAACAGCTTTGTTCCCCTTACTCATCCTAACATTGTATTATACTTTCTTATAATACAACATGACACTTGCATTGTTTTTTGGATCTAGCCCATACTTTTTTTTTTTACTCTTTTCATAGGCCTCTCTTTCACTACCCAAAGCCTACCTCTTGTTGACCTTATTTCTTCCATCCATTAATTTTTCAAACAATGCATTTTCTTCCTATCGATTCCAAAACAGCAATATTGTTACAATCCTTTTTATTTGACTGCGGTTGAAACTGCCAAGCATTTTTATATTTGCTGCAGTGAAGCTATAATCATTATCTACTGTACTTACATATGAATTCTCCATAAACCTTGAAGACTACTTTTTAGTTGATCTTCATTTCCCTGTCATTATATAATATGTTTTACTGGAAAATAATCTAGATTCATGGTTTTTAAAAGCATTAGTAAAGAATGAGTTAATATCACATGCTATGTGGGTTTTTTCCATATTTTGACACCCGTAATTAATTTATTCAAACACTAAATCATTTACAGTTTTAAAAGTCACCAGTATTATTTTAGATGTATGGTATATTCATAACTTTGAAAAAACATTCAGAATAGCAATATTTTAAGCCAGAAAATGAAAACACCTTTTTTCTTTTGCTTAAAACATATATCTAGTTGACATTATTTTTTCTGATGTTTAACCATATGGTTGAGACATAAGAAAGCCTTTTAAGACTGATGTGGCATAGTACTACATTTTAGTTTAGATTTTGTTTTTCTATAAGTCACATTTATCTTGCAGGGATGAAGCAAAGCTCATTCTTCACAAAAGAGCTCTTTTTATATTTTCTAGTTTATATCATTACTGATACTTATAGCAAAGAAAATACATTAAACATTTCTCTCCTCTAAGTAAACTGCCAGTCCATACTGTTCATTTAGACAGGATAGATTTTTGTTCACCTGAAGCATAGAACTTGGCTCCAGGCCACCTAAATAGATTGAAAAATTACCTCTAAAATATTAAATTAACAAGCAATGGCATTGTATGCATTAATTTTTGTTTCAGAAGAAGTCATTCATTTTACACCCTTTGAGCAGTATGGATAATTTATCACTAAAATTCATTTTATAATATATTTTAAGAAAGACATTTTTCAACTAAGATACAGAAATGGCATTCAAGCCATATGAAAAGATTTTTTTTACACATTATAGAATATTTTTCCACGGTATGTATTTTCCACATGCAGTCACCAGAAAACTGAATAATTATTTTAACCTTTTCATCACATTTTTTTTCCATGCCCAGTGTCAGTAATGCATAAGAAAAGGAGAGAATCTCACTCAAGGGGTTAGGGGAGATGGATTAGGAAGAGGAGGAATAAGAAAAAAAGGAAGAGAGAGAGAGGAAAAGTGGAGGGGAAGGGAAAAGAAGAATGAAACAGTGACCTATTAGGTTAATGACATTGATGAAATTAAGCAAAGTAAATATGAAACGGCAAACCTCTGACCGTAATGAATGTGATTGCAGTGAAGTGTTAGGGACAGAAGTCACCCTTGAGAAATTATGCAGAAATTGAGATGAGACCATTAAAAGCATGTTATATTATTAGTTGAGCCAATATGTTCTGTAGTGAATAATACTAGAAAGATGAGGTTATAGGGGAAAGAAATCAAATTTTATTTTTTGAAATAAATATTCATTTTTGACACTGGACAAATTTATATATAAAATGAATGTAACAGATTTGGAAGATTAAAATGACCTGCAAAGGAAGCCTGAGAAAAACTAAATGAGGCAATCACTGTTACTAATTAATGTATGAAATGGACATCAATCTTTTCATTTTCTATTTTATAGGTTATCTTTATAAAATTATCAAGATCGGGAAAAAATATTAAGTATCTAAATTATTTGTTGTAACCATGCATTATTCACTATCCCCTGCTTCAAAGATATTTTCTTAGAACTATAAGCCTGATCTTGACGCTCATTATAGTCTTTCAAAATAAGCCACTAAGTCAATAAAATTTTATTTAATTAGAATAGAAACTCAATAAAAATGAAACAAACATGAATTTATCATAATCGACTCTGTTAAGACATAACAGTTTGGGGAGTTTGAGAAATTTAATTTTCTTTCATTAGAATCTGGCATGCAATACAACACCTTAATGTGTGGGAAACGACTTTCTAATTGAAGAAATTATTATAAAAGAATTTGATAGCATTTAAAAGTACACATTTTTTCCTAGGGTATGGGATAAAATGCACTTGTCATATCTTAAAGAGATCATCTGACCTAAAATTAGCATATAGATTTTCACAATCTATGAATTAACATTAAAATGTTAATATTAATTGTGCAAGTTCTGCCATTTTAATGTTAGTGAGTATACAGAATATTATAAAATAAGCTGTGGCATATAGAATATATATTTACTTTTACCTAATATCTCCAGAATAAATTCAGAGTGTCATAAAAATTATATAAAAAACTAGAAGCATTCTCACGTGTGTGTGTTCAGCACAATTCTAATTAAAAACCATCAAGCATTTAGTAGATACTGATTAGCTGATTTTAAAATTTATATGCAAAGGCAAAGAAACTAGATTTGCCAAACAATACTTCATTGAAGGACAAAGTTGGAGAACTCATATTTTTCATTTACAAGACTTACTCTTAATGCTTCAGCAATCCACACAGTGTGATATTAGAGGAAGGAGAGACAACCTTATCAAGGAATCAAATAGGAAGCCCCAAAATAGATCCACACAAATATATTTAAGAATTTTCTTTTTAACAAAATCTCAATCACAATTCAATGGAGGCAGGGCAATCTTTTGAGTAAATGGTGTTGAAAAAAAATTGAATGTCCATATGCAAAAAGACAAAAGTAATAATAAGCCCCAGTATATAACTCACACCTTATACAAAATTTTGATTATAGTCCAAAATGTAAAACATAAAACCATAAAGTACATAGGAATAGTGGATAAAATCTTCATGACTAGAATAAGGCAAGAACGTCCCCTCTCTCATCACTCTTACTCAATAGCATAATGCAAGTCTTAGCTACTGCAATAAGACAAGAAAAAAATTTTAAAGCATACAGCGGGCGTGGTGGTGCATGCTTGTAATTCCAGTACTTTGGGAGGTGGAGACCAGAGGATCCGGGTTTGCGGCCAGCCTCAGCTCTCTCTCTCTCTCCCTGTCTCTCTCTCTCTCTCTCTCCCTGTCTCTACTTAGTGAGGCCCTCCGCAACTTCGTGAGACCCGGTTTCAAAATAAAGTGTAAAAAATAGGGCTGGGGGCGTAGCGCGGAGGTAGAAAGTCCCTGCGTTCAATCCCCAGTACCGAAAAAAAAAAAGTTTAAAAGCATACAAAAAACCCATCATTGGCAATTATTTTTTAGAGACAGCACCAATTGCAATATCCATGAAAGAAATTATCAAAAAAGTAGACATTACCAAAATTTTTAAAAAAACTTGTAAGAAAATGACAAGAAAAGCCACTGACTAGGAGAAAATATTTACAAATTATATATTTTATAAAGGCCTTGATTTAGAATATAGAAACAAAAAACTTCTAAAACTCAATCATGAGAAACAACATAATAAAAAGAGAACAAAAGATCTGAATAGAACTTCAAAGTTATCCAGATGAAAAATAGACTTATAAAATTATAATCAATATTACTTGGAATTAGGGAAATTCAAATTCACTATAAACCTATTAAAATAACTAAAATTCAAATAGCTGACAATACCAAATGCAGGTAAAGATATGTATCATTAATTGATCTTAGGAATTCAAAATGGTTTAGGCATTTTAGAAGACTATTATTTTATTTTTTTTTTTTTTGCGGTACCGGGGATTGAACGCAGGGGCGTTCTACCTCCGCGCTACGCCCCCGGCCCTATTTTTTACACTTTATTTTGAAACCGGGTCTCACGAAGCTGCGGAGGGTCTCACTAAGTAGAGACAGGGAGAGACAGAGAGAGAGAGAGAGAGAGAGAGAGAGACAGGGGGAGAGAGAGAGAGAGCTGAGGCTGGCCGCGAACCCGGATCCTCCAGTCTCTGCCTCCCAAAGTACTGGGATTACAAGCGTGCGCCACCACGCCCGGCTAGAAGACTATTATTTTTGAGTATTAATTTTAGATTTACTATATGACTCGACAATCACAATTCTAGGTGTTCACCAAGATGATTTGAAAACTTTTATTCAAACACAAAAGTGTTTATAACAATTTTATTTATATCCAATAAAACTGGAAGGAACCAGTTTGTCCTCTGACAAAGGAATGGACAAAAAAATAATGTAATACTATTCAGCAATAAAAGGAAATATCAAAGTTTAAGTGCATTTTGCTAAGTGAAAAAAGACAAACCTATTATATGATTCCATTAATATGACCTTCTAGAAAGGCAATATAATCAAAATGGAAAATAGATCGGTAGTTGCTGATGTTTGGTTGAGTGGGTAGGGGGGTTGGTTACAAAGAGGAAATACAGAACTGTTCTATATGGTAGTAGAGTTGTGGATAAATGACCATATGCATTTGTCAAAACTCATTCCAAATAGTTAGTTTAATGTAACTTAGAAAAGAAAAACTAAAAAACATAAACCAGGACCTGAAGATATCCCAGGATTGAATGCAGATTGTGACAAATGAAGGTAACTATATTACAAATACATAATATAACTGCATTGAAAGGGAGGTGGGAAGAGACTGATTTAATCTTGCAAAATGATGTTTGATTGGAAACTGTAAGGTTAAAGGCAAAAAAAAACTTTTAAATAAATATTTAAGAAGAATGTGAATGGGGGAAAACAAATTTCTCTGTACTGGAAAGGGAAGTTAAAGATAATTAAGAAAAAAAGCTGTAAGAAACTCTTAGGTACTGGTTTAAAGGCAGAAGATATCAATACAAACTCATGTTTATACACACACACACACACACACACACACACACACACACACACCCTTGCTTTAAACTGTACTATAAAAGTTGAAAATAATAAAAACAATTAAAGCTATAATATATTGTTAATGCATAAAATAAAAACAAAATATAAAACAAATATCACAAATGTATGTGTGGGTAGAAATAATGAATAAATGTGTAGAGTTTCTGTATGGGACTAAAATTAAGTTGTTATCAGCTTAAAAATGTAGTAACTGTAAATGGTTATTGTAAGCCCCCATGGTAACTACAAAGAAAAAAAACCTCTAGTAGATATACAAATGATAAAGAGAAAAGAAACAAAGCATAGAATTACTGAAAATAACAATTCGAAAAGGAAGACAAGAGAGGATGAAAGGAACAAAGAAGCAGCAACTAGGAAGGAATGAACAAAATCATAATAGTGAAGTCCTTACCTATCAATACTTTAAATGTAAATGGATTAAGCTTCTCATTAAATGACAGGGTGACTGAATAGATTAAAAAAAGATCTAAAATATGCTGCCTATGAAAGACTTGCTTTAACCTTAGATATACAAATAAACTGAAAGTGAAGAGGTATAAAATATTCTATAAAAACAGTGAACCAAGCCGGGCATGGTGGTATATGCTTGTAATCCCAGTACTTGGGAGGCTGAGACAGGAGGATTGCAGGTTCATGGCTAGCTTCAGCTACTTAGGCCCTCAGCAACTTAGTGAGACCCTGTTTCAAAATAAAGAATAATAAATAGGGCTGGGGGTGTAGCTCAGAGGTAGAATGCCCCTGGGTTCAATCCCCTGTACCGAAACAGAAAAAAAAAAAAACAAGGAGAATAGAGGTAGTTATATCAAACAAAGTAGACTTTCCAACAAAATCTACAAGAGACAAAAATGTATCCATAAAATGATAAAGGGTGAATTCATTAAGATGATATAAAAATCGTGAATATTTGTGCACATATTAATGGAGCACTTCAATATATGATGCAAATTTTAACAGAAATGAAGAGAGAAAGGCAGCAGTATAACAACAGTAAGGGGACTTGAAATCCCACTTGTCATCATGGGGAAATCATCCAGACAGAAAAACCATAAGGAAGCAGCAAACGTGATGAAATCTATGGTCCCAGAAGTCCCATGTAGAACCCAGCAGCAGCAGAGTGCACTCTTTTTTTCAAGCATATACAGAACATTCATTAGAATAGATCATATCTTGGGCTACAAAACAAGTCTTAACAAATTTAAGAATATTGAAATCATCTCAAGAATTTTTTCTGAGCACAGTGGTATAAAAGTAGAAATAAATAACTGGAGGAATCTTAGAAAATTCACAGATATGTGGAAACTAAGCAATACATTTCTGAATAACCAATTGGTCACAAGAAATTAAGGGCAAAGTTCACTTTAGATGAAACTGTAAAAACAACATACCACAATTCATGAGATGTGGCAAAAGCCATTCTAGGAAAGAAATTTATAGTGCTAAATACCTATATTAAGGGGAAAACAATTCAAATAATCAACCTACCTTCACACCTCAAATAATTAGAAACAGATGAACAAAGGAAGCCAAAAGCTAGTAGAAGAAAGGAAATAGCAATGATCAGAGTAGAAATAAATAGAGATAATAAAAACAATAGAAAAGGTCAAAATTAACAGTTGAGTTTTTTAAGATTGACAAAATTTTGATCAGAGTAACCAAGAGAAAAAGAGTGAGGATTCAAATAAATAATATAAATAAAAGAGGAGACATTACAACTGATACTAGAGAAATATAAAAAATTGTAGGATCCTGTTATGAACGAATATATGCCAATGAACTGTATAAACTAGAAGAAATGGGTAAATTCCTAGACACACAAACTACCAAAACTGAATCATGAGAGTTCCAAGATGGCGACTAAGGGAGATACCACGTTACCATCTCTGAGATTTGGATCTCAATTGCCATGAAAGCACTTCTCCATGGGAGAAGAAAAGCAAGAAAAACTTGAACTGAACAACGAAAAATTTGAAATGTGATGGAATCAGTCAGAAGACAAAACAGAAGAAAGTAAAATGCTAAAAAGCTCCAAGCACCTTACACTAAGGGACGGCAGTGGCGCCATCTTGGCCGGACCGTGCCGGCCGCTAACAGCATTGTGGCTTCAACAACACGCCGCCAGCAGAGAGGCCAGAGACCTGTTGTAAGTTCAACTGCAGGTCAGCAGGGATGAAAGCAAGCAGCGGCTCGCTCCACACTCAAGAGACCAAACGGCGGCGGCCATAGCAGCTGCAGTGGCGCCATCTTGACAGGACTTTTTCAGTGGCTACCAGCATTGTGGCTTCCACACAAGACCAACGGAGGCACCAGCAACCTGTTGTGCATCCAGCAGCTGCAGAATAGCAGCAGCGAAGGCGAGAGGCAACTCGCTCCACGCGCGACACAGACCCGAACTGCTGTGTCGGTAGAAGCGGTGGTGGCGCCATCTTGGTCAGACCACACTGGAGGCTACTGGCATTGCGGCTTCTGCAGGCCACCAACAAAGAAGCCAGGGACCTGTTGTAAAACCAGCACTTCAGAGTGTCAGCGACAAAAGTGAGCAGCAGTTCAATCCACACTCGGCAGAGTCCCCAGTGCCCGGAGGCCTGACCAGAACCTGCGGCAGCGGCTGAGCCCAACCACCCCCCAGAGATTCAGAGCGGCGCTCAATGAGACCATAAGTCAATGAGCCACCCCTGGGGGAGACCATTCAGTGTGGCCACAGGGACTCGCGGGTTCTGAGACTGCACAGATTGCCTCCATGGAGATGGGAGTGGGGTCTGCTGTGGGACACAGTAGACATGTGGATAAGCAGACATCCCTGGTGACATTTGGGTGGGACAGACTTGCAGCCCGCGGGTCGCAGCACCCTTATACAGTCCTCGGGGACTGCCACAGGACATACAGTTGTGGTACCTGGGAAAAATTGGACCAAATCAGCCCTCTCTGTGGAAAATGTGGAGTTCCGTGTTTGCACAGAATTGGGTCAAAGCTACATCCGCTGCTTCTGTAGGCAAAGAAAGACACAAGCCTGGGGCCCCCTGCTGTTGACACCTGCCATAGGTGTAGACAGAGAGAGACATAGGGACAGCCCAAGTGGAGAACATGGAGACCCACGCTTGCAGTGAGAGGGGCAATAGTGGCACTGGTCACCTGCACAGGTAGTGAGAGGCACCAGGCAAGGGTCCCAATCACTGAAGGAGACCAAGAATTGGTTCTGCAAATGGACATTATACTGAGCAAGTTAAAATAACCATTCAGTAAAAGCTATTCACCTTTAAGGCTTACCTAGTAGCAACTATCTACCTCCAGTATAAGAAACTATAAAGGGAGAGAGATTAGACATAGGAAACCTACAGAGTGAAAGAGAACTACCAAAAGCAACAAAGGTATAAACATAAGAAACCTGAAAGCATGAAAAGGAAGAATAGCAAAGAAACAATGAACCCCCACAATCCCTCAACAACAGAACCCGCCAACACAGAAGTGCAAAGATTACCAGAAGGACAATTCAGAACTTTAATAGTAGAAATGATACAGGATTTCCAAAAAAAAATTCAGAAAGAGCCTGAAAGTAATGAAGGATCAAATAAACAAAGAATCTGACACCCTGAACGAGAATCAAAAAGAAGCTCTGAAGGAAGTGAAGGATGCAATAATTGAAATGAAGGCATCAATACAGACCATCAACAATAGACTAGACCATATGGAAAACAGAATCTCACACTTAGAAGATGAGCTCTCCAAAAATGAACACATAGCATATAATTTAGAAAAAACAATTCGACAGCATGAATTGGACATTGAAGAGATCTCAGCCAGTCTTAAAGGAGCAAACCTAAGAATAATAGGCATAGAAGAGGGAATAGAAGCTGAAACCAAAGGAATCAATAATCTATTCAGAGAAGTAATATTAGAAAAATTTCCAAACACAGTAAGAGAGGTCAACACACAGGTACAGGAAACATATAGAACCCCTAATAGACAAGATCAGAGAAGAGGTTCACCATGCCACATAGTAATCAAATTGACTAATGTAGAGGCCAAGGAGAGAATCTTAAAGGCAGTGAGAGTAGAAGACCAAGTAACATTCAGAGGCAGACCAATAAGAATCACTCTTGACCTTCCAAATCAAGTCATGAAAGCCAGGAGGGCCTGGAGCGACATAATCCAAACTCTAGAAGAAAACAACTTCCAGCCAAGATTTATCTACCCAGCAAAGATATCTATCAAATTTGATGGGGAAATTAAAACCTTCCATGACAAACAGAAGCTGAAAGACTTTATGTCTCCCAAACCAGCACTAGCGAAAATACTCAGAGATTAATTACAAAGAAGAAATAATAAGGAAATGCCAGAACCAGAGAAACAGTGATTTCTATCAAACAAACAACTAGGCAAACAACAAATACTACCTTAAACAGAGATTAAATCTCAAAATATTAGGAATTAAAATCCATCTCTCAATAATCACACTGAATATAAATGGCCTCAACTCCCCAATTAAAAAACATAAGGTGGCAAAATGGATAAAAAATCACAATCCATCTATATGCTGCCTGCAAGAAACACACCTTACAAGTAAAGATACGCACAAACTGAAGATGAAGGGATGGAGCAAGGTAATCCATGCTAACAGAACTCGAAAACAAGCAGGAGTAGCAATTATGATATCAGACAAAGTAGACTTCAAACCTAAACTTATCAGAAGAAACAAAGAAGGTCATTTCTTACTGGTAAAAGGAACAATCCAGCAAGAGGATATAACAATAGTCAACATTTATGCCCCAAACATAGGTGCAACTACTTTTATAAAAGAAATTCTTTGTGACATTAAATCACACATAGATCCCAATGCAATAATATTGGGAGACTTCAACACACCTCTCACACCACTAGATTGATCTTCAAGACAAAAGGTCAGTAAAGATGCCTCAGCCCTAAGGAACACTATAAACCAAATAGACCTAGTAGACACACAGAATATTCTACCCATCTACAGCTGAATTCACATGTTTTTCAGCTGCTCATGGAACCTTCTCTAAAATATACCATATCCTAGGCCACAAAGTGAGTACTAGAAAGTTCAAAAAATGTTACATAATCCCCTGCACCTTTTCAAACCATAATGGAATCAAACTAGAAATCAACTATAAGAAGACCCAGAGAAATCTCATAAACACGTGGAGACTGAACACCACACTGCTGAATGCGGAATGGGTCAGAGAAGAAATTAAGAAATTCCTAGAAACAAATGAAAACAAAGACACAACATATCAAAATCTCTGGGACACCCTGAAGGAAGTATTAAGAGAAAAATTCATAGCACTGAGTGCCCACATAAGAACAGAAAATCACCAAATAAATAACCTAATGTCACACCTCAAAGCCCTTGAAAAACAGGAACAGTCTAACCCCAAAGCCAGTTCAAGACAGGAAATTATTGAAATCAGAGCAGAAATCAATGAAGTAGAGAATAAAAAAAGGAATACAAAAAATCAACAAAACTTAAAGCTGGTTCCTTGAAAAATAAACAAGATAGACAAACCACTAACCAACCAAACCAAAAGAAAGAGAGAATCAACCCAAATTACTAAAATAAGAGATGAAAAAGGAGATATTACCACTGATAGCATGGAAATCCAGAGGATTATCAGAAAATACTTTGAAAAACTATACTCCAACAAAGTGGAAAACCTAGAAGAAATTGACAAATTTCTAGACACGTTCAACCTTCCTAAGTTGAATCAAGAAGATATAGAAAATCTAAATCAACCAATAGCAATCAAAGAGATTGAAGCAGCAATAAAGAGGCTACCATCAAAGAAAAGGCCAGGTCCAGATGGTTTCCTAGGTGAATTGTATAAAACCTTTATAGAAGAACTAAGCCCAATACTCCTCAATCTACTCCATGAAATAAAAAGAAATGGTACTCTCCCAAATACATTCTATGAAGCCAACATCACATTAATACCAAAACCAAATAAAGACAGCTCAAAAAAAGAAAACTACAGACCTATATCATTGATGAACTTAGACGCAAAACTACTAAACAAAATACTAGCAACATGCATTCAAAACCACATCAAGAAAATCATACCTCATGACCAAGTGTGGTTCATCCCAGGGATGGAAGGCTGGTTCAATGTACGAAAAACAATCCATGTAATCCACCATATAAACAGAACTAAAGACAAAAATCACATGATCATTTCAATAGATGCTGAAAAAGCATTTGACACAATCCAACAGCCATTCATGATAAGAACACTGCAGAGAATCGGAATAGAAGGAACACATCTCAACATCATAAAGGCAATATACAATAGGCCCACAGTCAACATCATACTGAATGGC